>JACXGM010031407.1:0-12972 GCA_016801145.1 Umbra pygmaea
AAAAACAATATGCTTGGAATAGGGAATTCGAAAGACATTGAATTAGCAGGTCAGTAACTATAAGTGTTGGCTATACCAAATTTTTCACCGTTTTGAAAAGCTAGCAAGTGTTAGCTAGACACAACATCCGGTTTTATTAACGCATTGGTTTTAGCGCACGAGTAGGAAAAATCCAATGCATGCAACACCCCGAACGCACAGCAGCCGCAATCCAACGCATTCCGCTATGCGTCTTTGCATCACTGGCGGACTCCTTCATTGGAAATGACTGGACTTCCGTTGTTACGCATATGCAATGACGGATTCTGTGTGATTTGGGCTTGAGAGGTCCAGAGGTCCTGCAGAAAAGAATGTGAGAAACTGCCCAAAAATTGGTGTGCCAAGCTTGTAGCATCATACTCAAAAAGACTTGAGGCTAAAATGTGCTTTTTTCTTTAAAAAAATTTGCTAAGATTTCAAACACACTTCTTTCACATTGTCATTATAGGGCATAGTTTGTAGAATTTTGAGGGAAATAATGAATTTAATCCATTTCGGAATAAGGGTATAACATAACAAAATGTGGAAAAAGTGAAATGCTGTAAATACCTTACGGGTGCACTGTACATACAACATAAAATGAAATGGGCAGCCCGTGTAACCCAATATGCCTTGTCTCATGCAAACACAAAAGTTGACAATCACTTTAATGGAATTTTGTACCTCCCTGTTTCTCAGTTTTCTTCTCTAACACAACTAATTGTCGTTCCAGATTTCGAGAATGTCAGCAGAAACAGCAGCGAGAGGAGAAGTCCTACAGCTCTGTTAATTTTAAACCAGGCTTCAATCACAACGATATCAAGATCTGTGTGTGGAAACGTTTACACAGAAAGGTCCTTCCAGGTAATCCCAACTGGCCCTCTCCCCACCGTATGAGCTATCACGTCCACCTTCCCAGTTTGTACCAGTGTCCCAGACAGAGCTAATGGTGTTAAAAGATCATGTAAGGCCTGCGTAGAGGGACCAGTGGCTGCCTGTAACAATCCTTCAGTATTTTGAACTGAATATTTGGCAGTCCAATAGTGTCGACTGAAGGATTTGGAAAGATTCTACGTAGATGAATTGTTGTGTAATCCACTCTCTTGAAAATATGGATTGAATATAGATTTCTGAAAACACACAACACTGAATCATTTCAGTTTACAATGGCGGTGGCGGTTTCCCCCTCTAGGTGTATAACAACATACTGTGTTTTTGTGTGGTCTGTTTATTTCTCTCCGTACGCAGCCCTGGAGAGCCTGAAGCTTGATCCGCTCACAGCACACCCTATGCTGGACCTTAGTCAGGGAGACACTGTGGTGGAGTGCGGAGCTCTTCTGAAGCACCTCCCAAACAACCCTGAGCGCTTCAGCTACAGCTACTGTGTGCTCGCCGCACGGGGCTTCTCCTCCGGCAAACACTACTGGGAAACCTGCGTGGGAGATAAGCCCAAATGGCGCCTGGGGCTTATCAAGGGCACAACTGGTCGCAAGGCCAAGCTCCCAAAGACCCCCGAAAGCGGCGTGTGGCTTATTGGCCTGAGGGAGGGCCGTTTGTACGAAGCCTTTGCCAGTCCACGCGTCACCCTGCCCCTGGTTACTCAACCCAAGCGAATCGGTGTGTTCCTAGACTACGAGGGCGGGGTGCTGACATTCTACAATGCAGACATTCCAGACGAGCTGGGGGTCATCTATACGTATAACACTGAGCTGCAAGGCAAGGTGTACCCGCTATATGACGTGTGCTGGCACGAGCGAGGTGCTAACAAGCACCCCATCTCACTGGTTCAGCCCCTCAGGGAAAAATAACTTTTTTGTTTTCATTGTAGAATCAAATAAATACTATACCTGACAATGACTCTCATAGCCAGTCATCTTTCACATTAGCCAGCTAGTCTAAAATGATAAAGCCATGACAATGCTTATTGTAACCACAGGGTGGCAGTATTGTCTTACTACTGTCTTAAATACACTCCATGTAGTGCACCAGGATGTGGTTTTGTACAACAACCTTGCGTTTATTGTAATGGAAGTACTAATAAATAGTGTTGTCTTTGGCTTCTACAGGATCTACCAAATTCATAAACACTTTGTTTTAAAAATATATGCTGTTTGAATACTTCATCTTTATTAAATCATTGTCAAATACAGTAAATGAAATTATTCAGTTAAATTGTATGTAATTTAAGGGGTGAAATAATGTGCAGTATTTCAAATCTATAAAGCATCAGGTTTGAATGCATCGCCAGAAAAAGACAGCATAGATTTAACAGTAAAATATAACGTATCAGATGCAAACCATGAAAAAGTTTAATACCTTAAGCTAGTTCACTTAAATACTGATTAACAAGCCTTACACAGAGAAGTGAGAAGTCCCCTGTAAGTAAGAGAAATTCCTGGTATGTCATCACAGGCAATCTGCCCACCCCTCACAGTCAAACTGGATTAACCAGTTAACACCATTCATCATTTAATCAAAGTGACACTGTATAAGTATAGGGCTCAAATCTTACCAAGAGGTGAAACGGAAAGCTTGTTTTTTGAATTAAGGATGCACAATATATTGTTGACCATATGGTATCAGTCAATATTCATCAAATAAGTATATTGGTCTGATGTGGATGTTAACACAGCGTGCCGATATGTAACAGGTGACATCTACTTACGTGTGTTGATGCCATTTCGAGTTCATTGTAGGTGTAAGCAATATGAACAGCAGTAGAAGTGACAGTATGGATTTTCAAAATGTTCTCAAACCATCCACAGGATCTCCAGACATGACACAGTTTAGCTGTAGCCCCGAGCTATCAGATTTAAGATGTTAGGGAACAAGTTGAATCAGGTGCGCTACGTAGTTCAAATACACAGAGCTTTAATAACTAACATGCGTTTTGACATGTTTGTTGTTGACTCGGTTTTAGTTTGTATCTGTGCTAAAAAATTGAAAATGTAGTTTATTGGTATCAGCATGGACATCTGCAGACATCGCGATAAAAATATGATTTATTGGCCTAATTTTAATATCAGTGCAGCCCAAAAAATGAAAACATAATAATCTGTCAAAATCGCAAATGCACAAATCACTCAATATGCTGAAAGCACAAAACTTTAACTGAACAATCATTCAGAAATGTAAATAAAGGAAATAGTAAAAATGGTCACATTTGTAAACTCAAGACCAGCCATTTCAGGTGTATTTTTATTTGTTGCTATGAATTTAATTTCAAGTAATTATAAACATCTAATTTATCAGTAAGAAAAAATGACAAGTACACTTTCACCATGTCTATGTCCCAGTGTGTGCCCATCTGGGGACAGACGGAGATTCAGAGGAGCCATCTGAAAGCCTCTCTTTAATCTACAGCTCTTAAAAACATTACAGACCACTGCAAATGTTTCTTAAATCAACCCCAATGAAAACCTCTGGGAAGTGATGAAGATGAATGGTCACAAGCCATCAAAGCTGAGCTGCTTTATTTTTTGCACCAGGAGTGGCATAAAGTCACCCAACATTAATGTGAAAGAATGGTGGAGAGCATGCCATGATGCGTGAAAACTACCGGTAATTATTATAATAATATAATTAGTATTAACACCCAAACATTGATTTCTGAACTCTTCCTAAGTTAACACATTAGTATTGTGTTGTTAAAAACTGAATACAAACTTATATTCGAGGTCTGACGATACAGCATCTTTTTTGTTATTTAGACCAGTTGTAGTTTTCTGCCCAATAAATGCTCTGGGAGAAATGTTGTCAGTTTATGGAATAAAACAAAAACATGAATTTTACCCAAACCCATACCTATCAATAGAAAAACCAGACACTGATGATTTTGCATTGGTCTCAATTATTTATCAGAGCTGTAGTTTAGTGCAATGCAAATGACTATAATCTCTTTACAAGAAATCATTTTCCATTTAACACAAAATCAAGCACACATTTTCACAGCATTGCAGTCTTTTTAAAAGTAGTTAATTCGTACGAGACAAAGGTGCTGGTTTTTAAGACCACTTAAACTAATTTTCCCCAGTTTTTCCTTTGGGCTGGGGGGCACTACTATCAAGCAGTGTGTGCAGAGGCACGTTCATCCACTGCTACTACTCTGTTTTTCCATAAGTAACCACACCCAGATATGTTGATTCATTAGTGTGTTGCAGTGGTTAGGAAGATCTCAGGTTTCTGTAGTGTCCATCCGCTAGCCTAGGTCCTCCTTGGTGTACTGCACCCATCTACAGTATGGCAGGTACTGGCTAGTGCTGTTTGTCGGCCAATAGGAGCCGTTATCTCACTTTCCCTGAGGACCATCATGCTTTGGCATGACAAATATCATAGGCAGTACAGCACACAAACACATCTGGGACTAGGCTGAAACGAAGCGTTAAAATGGACAATCCACTTTATTCTGCAGCAGAGATGAGTGAATGTCTTTCTGCTCACGGCAACTGGCTTTATAGATAAACAATCTGCAGTGTCTCCTGTGTTACAGACCAAGCTTGTGTTTAATTTCTGGTCCGCAGCTCAAAACGGCCTGGGTACAACGAAGCAGAGGTAATGTGTCCGTGGGAATCTAACAATATTTAGGGTTATGAAGAGTAGACATACAGCAACAGGGCTTGTCACTGATTTACAGTGTGAAGTGTAATGATATCCACTTCAAAAGTCTCTAGATTCATTCTTTGGGCAACCCCAACATAACTTATTTCCCTTTTGTCACCTCTGCATTCTGGGTAATTTAAGCACTACATAAATTTAACCACTATTAAGAGCACTTCGAGCCATTATATACACACACACACACATTTACATCATATATTATATATGATTCCATACCCTATTTTCTATAAGGACTTCAAAGACAAAGAACAGACATACCGTTTCAATACAGGACACCTTATGCTAATAATAATATAGCAATATCGTTATCACCTTAGAGGTATGAGCTGTAAGACTCCAGATAAAAAAGTAGGAAATTAGAAGAGGAAACGACAGCAATTAGGCTTGTTTGGTGTATTGGCTTCTTAAAGGATTACAGGGTTTGGCTCCCTGGATCCTCCCTTCAGCAGGCGAAAACAGTCCTCAGGTTCTCCAGGACCATCAGGCCCTGAAGACGTGGACGAATAGGTGGTGAGACTCATAGTTTATAGGTGAAATGGCCGCAAGTTGCACCCCTCTTCTATAGCCATGAGTGAAAAATAGGAAGGGAGAGAGAATGAGACGGGGGTAGAGCTGTGGAGTCAGGACCTGAAGACGTGAACGGCCCGAACCACATACTGCCTGCAGATGGGACACTCGCTCATCCGTTTACCACACTTGGTGCAGGTGACCATGTGACCACACTCCAGCAGTACGCAGTCGATCGGAGAGTCCATGCAGATCTTGCACAGGTGTTGCTCCTGGCTGGGTGTGCCGCTGGCGTCTGGGAGGAAGAACAAATGACAAACACTGTTACACACAAACACACAGACACACCCAGCCACGTTACACTCCTGTTAGACGCACACACGGGTAAGACTAACATGATTTGCTTATAGACAATTGGTTACTCAAAACACTATAACAATTGTTCAGCCTTTAAAGTAAACAACAACGGGATGACATCATCAAGTACATTAGCAGACAAAGTATATTCATTTTTAGTATAATATTTAAAGGTATAAAAATATGAAGTATAATATTTTTATACCTTTATACAAACACAAACATGCTCTCCAGCTGAGCTATACAGATCTAGATCAGTCATTGAAAAAACGTCTTGGAGGAGTTTGCCTTATATGAAGGAGTTTGCCTTATATGAAGGAGTTTGCCTTATATGAAGGAGTTTGCCTTATTTGAAGTTGTGATTAGTCTCACCTGTGTCATCATCAGTATTTGAAACTGCAAGAAACAAGGAAGAGAAATAAATAAATTGACATTTAAAAACTTTTATATTTTTAAGTGAAATGGCGAGAAAGATGCAAATGCAACAGTAGTTAACAACACACAGGACCAATGCTAATGCACGAAGCACACGGACTTGGTGTGTTTAACCGACCGTTTTTCCTTAAAACGTATTAAATTGTAACCGTTATTTGAATCCACCACTGCTAGCCCCAGTAATAAATCTCAGTAGAATCCCATCCAGTCCCTTGCCCCTACAAAATCACTAATTGGGTATCATGCTGTTCGACGTACTGCTATATGCCTCAAGGTTAATTTGTTGCTACCTAATTAAAACTTTTAAAAAGTTGAAAAAAATGAGTGTAAAATGCAATAATAAGGTGTGGTGACTACTGACCAATCACAATTTAACATTGAGAAGCATGAGCCACTTTCCGTCCAGAGGGATTCTAGTAGATACTAGTCCTTTATTACCTCTTTTGGGATAATAAAGTTATTGTATACTGTATTCAGCATTAATGGGTCCGAACCTAATGGGAATTTGACGCGCTACGCTGACGCCATCTCCCTCTGAGGCTTGTGTTGCTAGGCACTCCCTAACCCAACACAGCTAAAGCCAGAGTGCTACCAAACATCTGTCAGGAACTGAACAAACACAGCACTATGACTCACAATTGGTCTGCTGGTTGGGTCTTGACATTTAAGGAACCCACACAGCACCTAAACAGGGACCATATTTATTAAGCCTCTTAGAGTCCTGAGAGGATTATATTTGCCAAATAATTTTTTCAACTCAGAAATTGGAGCTCAGTTTAATTTTTTTTTTAAATAATTTCCATCCACTTGAAGTACGATTGAAATCAGCTTTGTGCGAACATGTGGGTGGAGCCTATTCACAGAGTGGTCTTGGGTGAACGCTGGTCATAACAGCTGAAGGTAAAAACTGTACCTAGGATCTGCAGGTCTTTCTGGTCATGATAGAGGCGTGTAACCCTCTCCATCAGCTCCCACTTCTCACAGCAGCCCTTGTAGTTCACAAAGTTGCGGGCCAGGATCTCCTTGAGCTGCCGGACGCTGAGCGCATCGATGTCGTCCACCGTGGCCACGTCAGACAGAGACGCTCTGCGGCCCGGTGTCAACACCTCTTCTGTATCTGAGGACTGAGGCCCAACACAACATAAGCATAAACATTTAAATGTCAAGTTACAGTAGCTTGATTTGTCAGACTTAACTGGAACAATCAGTATAGGACCGTCCTCAACTTGACCAAAATTTGACTATAGGGCAAACAGAATTGGGACAGGTAACACTGGTACTGGACTGCAGAATTTGCTTTTGATTTCGCCAACCTGGAAGACCAGATTTGCTGAGGCTAAGTTAGACATGCAGTAGAATTCCAGGAATTGGGATGCCTAGCCCTGAAGAGTTAAAAGGTTGATTTCAGTAAGTAAAAGACCTTCATAATTTACTTTGAACACATCCCGTATTCATGCCTCACAGAACAGGGGCACATATTTAGCATCCAGACATTTAGCTCAGAGATGCTTTATGAAAAGGGCATACTTAACAATATCGGTGTTAGGGGGTATAGTGACAAATAAGCCATGACTGCTCAAGCCATTACAATGTGGACAGTGTGCCATTTCCTTGTTTTGCAGGTGTCCCGCAGGGTTAAATTTTCAATCCACTTTTGTTTTCTCTTTATGTAAATTATCTATTTGTTCTAACTCCTAGACCCAAATGTATGCAGATGATCCAGTAATCTTTGTACATGGTAACAGCGCAGCTCAAGCTGCTAATCAGTTAAATCAATGCACGGTATCACAGAATGGCTAAAGCACAATTGCCTCGAACTGAATGTAGCGAAATCTGTATGCATGTTTTTCAGTACATCCAAACGTTGTGCAGAACCAGATGCAGTGGTAGCGAGGGAGAGACTACAAGTTGTCTGCCATTGTAAATACCTTGGTGTACACATCGATAGCAATCTGATATTTAAATCACATAAAGGTTTGCAATCATATTACGTTCAACCTGGCAAATTTTAGATGCGTTTGAAGCTACATGTCAAAGGCTGCGGCGATGTACATGCACTCAATTATAGTCTCGTAAATCACTTGTGTAACAACCTGGTCACAAGTAAGAAACACTTCTCTCAAACATCTACACTCCCTGTTCAAACAAACTCAAGGTCCTTGATAAGAAACCCATACACTATCATCATTGCCATATTTAAAAAATAAAACGTTTTCAGTTGGGAAAACATGTTTACATATACAGATTTGTCATATGCACAACATTATACTAGCTCCTATGTTTAATTAGTTTGTGAGCACAGCACCAACTGGTTATAGATCCGCACGAAGTGCAGGAAGTTGAATGCATTGTCCTGTTAAGGAAAAGTGCATTTATCCAGCTTTTTCAGTTAGGGATACTCGTGGATGGAACTCTATCCCAGGTCACATCAGAAATGTTTAAACCTATGCTTCTTTTAAACTTAACTTAAAGGAGTGGCTAACAAGTAGTCAGCAATGTCAACATTAATTTAATTAATGCTGCCATCTTGTTTCTCCTGCTCTGCCTGTCTGTGTGACTGTCTTTCTCATCATTGTATAGTTAGACAAACCTGTTGTCTGTTACTAGCCCAGTAATGTTGCTTTGTGCATGTTCACTAAAATGTATGACTATGCTATTGTGCCTTGTTCGTTATCTGGACTGACAGCTCAGTGGCATGTGTTCATCTTTACCAAATGTTTTTATTTATTTATTATAACTTTTCAAATGTTGTCATCTTTTAGCATTAGTATAATCAACCTTTAATGTATACGACCAAATCTGTATGTATTATTGATTAATCGTCCTATTTTTAGGGTGACCTCTTACCACAGATGTAAAACAGCCTCTGGGCTAAGTCTGGCACATTTACTTTTATGTATTATTAGTGTGCATTGTTCCTGTTAAATAAACCTGAAATAAAAAAATTACAAATAAAATAAGTGTCACATGGGGCTGTAATGGTCACAGTGCAGTGTGGAGAATCAGAGTTATGACAACATGCCTCATTGAAATGCCAAAGCTGATATCCATCAGCTGGGATAAGAATAGATGAGTGCTTGGCTACAAAGGAAACATTGTGACGGACAGGTGAATAATGGCACACATACAGACATGGGCAGTCAGCCACCACACAACAAAACACTGCTCATCAATAGGAGTCAGCACAATGGTATTACAGGGACCACGGCACTAGCCTGATATCCTACAGCATGAATACACTTAGCATCATCAACACTATACAGTTGGCCAATGCTACTTTTCGTTGCAGTTTCCAGTGAAATACAGTGGGCTACAAACTTACTGTCACCCTGACTGGCAATGCACAAACAATGCTTTAAAAACAAATAGAGAAACTCAAAATACCAACATGTGAGAACAAATGTACTTTGGTAATGTTGCAATGGAACCAACCAAACTCATACAATAATTTAACATAAGAATTTTCACCAATATCAAGTTTTCATAATTATTGGCACCACCTCTGGCAAGGCTAACAGAATGGTGTCTCTTTCTGTAATGTTTGACAAGGTTAAGGAACACATTTGGAGGAACTTTGGACCATTCCTCTATGCAGATCCTATCAAGAGCCTTCACATTATTAGGTTTGCGCTTATCAACTGCCCTCTTCAACTCAGCCCACAGGTTTTAGATTGGATTAAGGTCCAGCGACTGAGATGGCCATGGCAGAACATTGATTTTGTTGTCACAGAACCATCTGTGTGGATCATGAGGTATGTTTTGGGTCATTTTCTTGTTGGAAAATCCACCTACGGCCAAGTCCCAGCAGAGGCGACCAGATTGTCAGGCAAAATTCCCTGGTACTTGACCAGTGGCCCTGGCCCTCTGGAAGTAAAATGGCCCCAAAACATCACTGACCCACCTCCATATTTCACCATGGGTATGAGGTGCCTCTCCTTGTCTGCACCTCTATTCAAATGCCAAACATGCCGATGCTGGATCGAAGCTCATTTGACCTGAGCACCAGAGGGGCGCTGCACTGTTTGTACATTGTTTGTTTAGTTTTTTTAGTTTGTATGAGTTATTCTAAAGTTTTTTCTTCCCTCCATTTTCTACACTGAACCATCATGATGAAATATCTCACATTCGTGATCTACTTGATTGTATGGCTATTCCTTGGATATTTTGTGAGGACAGCGTGGGAGTGGATAGTGGCTTCACTATACTCGTGACTTTATTTTGAGTGCTTTTGACTACGGCGCGTTGGATCAAATCCATGACTGCCCTTTAGAAATCATAAGGACTGATTTTTCCTGTACGGGAACAGACAAGACTGCTAGTCAAAAGGTGAGGAAATGGGGAAAGGGGGGACTGTGTCAGAGACTACCTAAACAGCGATTGAATCGCATTCCACTCCAATAATTCTAGCTAACCACCAGTCTCTCAGGAATAAACTGGACGAATTACAAGCAAATGTTCGGTTTCCTCGGGTCATAGCAATGAATGTGTTATTTCCTTGACTGAGACTTTGCTTAAAGAACATGATTTAGACTCTGATCTGGAAATTGAGTGTTTCGGTGTCCCATTGTGGTTGGACAGGGATGCCACTGACTGGAAAATCTTTGAGTGTATGCATCTACGTTAACCAGTGTTGGTGCAAGTCTGCAATTTTAAGAGAATCTGTGTGCAGTCCTGATATTTAACTTTTGTCAGTATCACTTTCCCCGTTTTACTTGCCCCGAGAGTTTCCACAAATATTAATTTCTGTTGTATACATTCACCTAAAGGCTAATGTGAAAAATGCATCAGACATCTTATGTAAAATGGTGCATAGGTTGCAAAGCATCTCTCCTGATGCACCCAACATTGTGATGGGAGATTTTAATCATTGTAAAATGGAGACATCACTTAGCTATTTTGATCAATACGTGGACTGTCCTACCAGATGTGGAAAATGTCTGACTCTTTGTTACGGCTCAATTAAAGGAGCATATACGTCGTTCTTGAGGGCCTGTCTGACCATCATGTTGTTTATCTGACCCCTGTTTATAAACCTGCCTTTAAAAGGGAGAACAGAGGAAAAATTAGTTCCTGGTGGTCTGATGACTCATTTCAAGAGCTGATGGGATGCTTTGAATGTACCAATTGGGAACTGTTTAAATCTGTTTGCACTGATTTAGATGATCTTACTGAGACGGAGTAATTAGATTGTATTTTTTTAAGATTTGGTCATTCAAAAGAAACCTTGCATAGTATTTCCGAACAACAAGCCTTGGTTCACTAAACATGGTAAAAATGCGATTCTAAGGAATATTTATTTTAAACAAGGTGATAGTATTCGTTACAGAGAAAGGCCAATAAACTAGTAAGAAATTAGGTTAAATTAGCAAAATTGCGGTATAAGGAAAAGATTAAAACTAGGTTTACAAATGGGAAATCTCATGTAGCCTGGGATGGAGTGAAGTCTATAATTTGAACTAAACAGAAGAAAAATTGTATTACTTTAGGAGGGAAACTTTATCATGAATTAGCAGATGGTTAACTCATTTTATATGTTTACACCTTTTGATACTCATGATTTTACAAATCAATTTTCTGGCTGTAGGAATTCAGTGATTCAGAACACTCCTGTTACATTTCAAATGAGTAAAGCTGATGTATGTAGTTGTTTTGCTCAGGTTAAGGTTAGAAAGAGTCCAGGCCCTGATCACATTGTTGGTAGGCTGTTGAGAAACTGCTTTCAGGGATTTATTCATTTATTTTTTAATGAACCATTGCAACTTTCTAATGTACCTCGTCAATGGAAAGAGTCCATAGTGGTGCCAAATGCAAAAGAAAAAATATTTCTCTTAATGATTATAGGCCTGTTGCAACTTACATTTTTGGTTATTAAATCTTTTGAAAAAAATAGTAAGGAAGGAGACTTTAGCCTCTACACAGTCTGCACTCGATCCTACGCAGTTTGCATATAGATCAGGTAGAGGAGTGTATGATGCCACCCGTACCCTCCTAAATACATTTTTAAGACATTTGAAAGGCAAAAAAATAATTTATGTTTGCTTTTTATTGATTTTTCCTCTGCTTTTAATTGTGTTCAGCCTCATATTTTGTCAAATAAATTGATTGATAATTTTCATTTAGACTTAAACATTGTGTATTGGTTGGTGGATTTTTTAACTTATAGATCCCCTCTTTTGTTTTCTTTATATACTGATGAATGTCGGAGTATTTCTAATGGGAGACATTGTTAAATTTGCAGATGATTTTGTCTATCCTCAATGAGTTAGAATCAGATCCTGTGTTCAATGGTAGATGATTTTATTCAATGTTGTGATGCTTAAAAATAAAAAAATGAAAGAGATTTCCATAAGAAGAGTTCTGTACGTGTGTTGCCTTTTGTCATAAAGGGACATCAGGTAGAAGTTGTCAAACAGTACAAATATTTAGGGACTTTATTTGATGATAAACTAAAATTTGAGGCAAACACTGATATTATTAGAGAAAAAGCTCTTCAGCTTATGTATTTCCTAAGGAAACGTCAAACTTTTATCATGGATGTTTCTTTTATGAAAATGTTTTATTGAATCTGTCTTAAGTTTTTCCATTATTTGTTGGTATGGCAATCTTAATGTCAAGAATAGGAGGAAGCTGACTAGTATAGTTACAATGTGCAGCAAGATCCTGGGGACTGACTTAAGGACTATCACACTAAATTATAATGACTAGTATAGTTACAATGTGCAGTAAGATACTGGGGACTGACTTAAGGACTATCACACTAGTTTATAATGACTAGTATAGTTACAATGTGCAGTAAGATACTGGGGACTGACTTAAGGACTATCACACTAGTTTATAATGACTAGTATAGTTACAATGTGCAGTAAGATACTGGGGACTGACTTAAGGACTATCACACAGATTTATAATGACTAGTATAGTTACAATGTGCAGTAAGATACTGGGGACTGACTTAAGGACTATCACACACATTTATAATGACTAGTATAGTTACAATGTGCAGTAAGATACTGGGGACTGACTTAAGGACTATCACAC
>JACXGM010031408.1:0-12972 GCA_016801145.1 Umbra pygmaea
TAATAATAATACTAGTACTGCTACTACTACCAATACTGCTACTTTATATAATTTATAATCACTTTAAACCATTCCCACTTTTCAAATTATTCCGACTACTTCAAACTCTTACATGTTTAAGCTATTCGTCCAGTTTAGCTGTAGCGATTCAGCTGTTCAGCATTCACACGCATTTTCTGCAGGAAATGTATTTTCTAGTCCTCCTTGCAAAACCGCTCGAGCTCAGTGAGGTTGAATGGAGAGCGTTTGTGAACAGTAGTTTTCAGTTCTTTCCACAGATTCTCAATTGCATTCAGGTCTGGACTTTGACTTGGCCATTCAACACCTGGATATGTTTATTTGTGAACAATTCCATTGTAGATTTTGCTTTATGTTTTGGATCATTGTCTTGTTGGAAGACAAATCTCCGTCCCAGTCTCAGGTCTTTTGCAGACTCCATCAGGTTTTCTACCAAAATGGTCCTGTATTTGGCTCCATCCATCTTCCCATCAATTTTAGCAATCTTCCCTGTCCCTGCTGAAGAGAAGCAGGCCCAAACCATGATGCTGCCACCACCATGTTTGACAGTGGGGATGGTGTGTTCAGGGTGATGAGCTGTGTTGCTTTTACGCCAATCATAACGTTTTGCATTGTTGCCAAAAAGTTCCATTTTGGTTTCATCTGACCAGAGCACCTTCTTCCACATGTTTGGTGTGTCTCCCAGGTGGCTTGTGGCAAACTTTAAACAACACTTTTTATGGATATCTTTCAGAAATGACTTTCTTCTTGCCACTCTTCCATAAAAGCCAGATTTGGGCAGTATACAACTGATTGTTGTCCTATTGACAGACTCGCCCACCTCAGCTGTAGATCTCTGCAGTTCATCCAGAGTGATCATGGGCCTCTTGGCTGCATCTCTGATCAGTCTTCTCCTTGTATAAGCTGAAAGTTTAGAGGGACGGCAGGGTCTTGGTAGATTTGCAGTGGTCTGATACTCCTTCCATTTCAATATTATCGCTTGCACAGTGCTCCTTTGGATGTTCAAAACTTAGGAAATCTTTATGTATCCAAATCCGGCTTTACACTTCTCCACAACAGTATTTCGGACCTGCCTGGTGTGTTCCTTGTTCTTCATGATCCTCTCTGTGCTTTAAACGGAACTCTGAGACTATCACAGAGCAGGTGCATTTATACGGAGACTTGATTACACACAGGTGGATTCTATTTATCATCATTAGTCATTTAGGTCAACATTGGATCATTCAGAGATCCTCACTGAACTTCTGGAGAGAGTTTGCTGCACTGAAAGTAAAGGGGCTGAATAATTTTGCTCGCCCAATTTGTCAGTTTTTTATTTGTAAAAATAGTTTGAAATATCCAATAAATTTCGTTCCACTTCATGATTGTGTCCTACTTGTTGTTGCTTCTTCACAAAAAATTACAGTTTTATATCTTTGTTTGAAGCCTGAAATGTTGCAAAAGGTCGAAATGTTCACGGGAGCCGAATACTTTCGCAAGGCACTGTACATTGAAGTTATTCATTACACACTGATTCAGATCAATGTACATTAGTGAGTGCATCTCTAACCCACAACCCTGTAATCTCAAGTGCGATGCTCAAGCACCAAAATGCTTGTTTCCTGACCTGTTGAGTAGAGTGGAGGCAACCCGTTGTCCTTTGCCATTACATCGAGTTGAAGCACTGTGTCCTCTGTGATCTCAGAGAGGTCAGAGGCCACAGTCACCTTGCCTGTATCGTTATTCAGGGCCAAGTAAGAGGAACCGCCTGATGGGAAGCTAGAGTAAAACCATTTATGAATAATTCTGTATATATGTGGCTTCAGTATAATTAGTATCAATTGACATTGACAAGATTTAGGCAGATTTCCTTCCTAGATATGGATGTAAAACTGCTTTTACCTGTACAGTGGGTTAGACAACAGTAGATAACCCACCTGTAGGTGATGAGTGCATTAACATCCTCATCCTTATCTGTGGCAGAAAGTGTTACCAGCACGTCCCCAAGCTTGGCGTCCTTCACCAGGACATTCTTGGTGTATGTTTTGGCACTGAACACTGGCGCGTTGTCATTCACATCCGTCACCCTCACTCGAATGCTGGTGAGGTTCTGGTTTGGAGAAATTGGAATCGGTGACACCTTTGTATAAGATTGTCAGTGCCGCTATAATATCTGTAGTAATTGATGTTAGGGAAGAAAACCATTGGGGGGGGGCCTATGTCATAACGGGCAGTAGTCTACACTGATCAGCCATAACATTATGCCTAATATTGTGTAGGTCCCCCAATTGCCGCCAAAACAACAGCCCCATACACAACAACTGTGATGCACGGTGTTCTAACACCTTTCTATCAGAAACAGCATTAACTGTTTCAGCAATTTGAGCTACATTAGCTTGTCTGTTGTATCGGACAACATGGACAAGCCTTCACTCCCCACGTGCATCAATGAGCCTTGGCTGCCCATGAACCTGTTGCCAGTTCACTCATTTTTCTTCCTTGGACCACTTTTGATAGAAATCGACCACTGCAAATGGGGAACACCCCACAAGAGCTGAAGTTTTGGAGATCCAGTCATCTATCCATCACAGTTTGGCCCATGTCAAAGTCACTCAAATACTTACACTTGCCATTTTTCACGCTTCTTCATTTTTTCCTCATAGTTGGTGTGTTAGACACAGGAAAAATTGGTAATTTGTAGGATTCATTTCTAGCACTG
This sequence comes from Umbra pygmaea, assembly GCA_016801145.1. Lineage (NCBI taxonomy): Eukaryota > Metazoa > Chordata > Actinopteri > Esociformes > Umbridae > Umbra > Umbra pygmaea. The sequence continues at coordinate 2,717 of JACXGM010031408.1, forward strand.
ATTTTGCCTAGGAACTGTTTCAAATATTGACTATTCTTACCACTGAGTTGTGGTTGTTTCATCAAGTTTCTCTTAATCACAAAGCTCACATCATCTCAAAGTGGTTTCTTGAACATGACAATGAGTTCACTGCACTCAAATGGACTCCACAGTCACCATCTCAATCCAATCAAGCACCTTTCGGATGTGGTGGAACGGGAGATTCACATCATGGATGTGCAGCCGACCAATCTGCAGCAATTGCGTAAGGCAATAATGCCAATATTGACATAAATCTCTGAGGAATTTTTCCAGCCCCTTCTTGAAACTATGCCACAAAGAATTAAGGCAGTTCTGAAGGCAAAGGCGGGTCCAACCAGGTACTAGCAAGGTGTACCTAATGAAGTGGCCGGTGAGTGCAAGTGTTGAACAAGCAGAGCAATGAGAATCAGACGGCTTGGTTCAACATGTCCGAGGGGCATGTGAACAATCCTTGACAGCTCACAGTTGCTGAGTGTATAAATAAATGTACAGAAATAACACTGTAATATGGCAGGCATTTGATATTGTAATGGACATTTTATTGCTTGTGCCACAATGGAATTAATAGGATATTATTTATATGACCAGTGTTTAACCATTTTCTTTTTACTATTTTTGAGCTTTAGATTGGGTTGGGTGAAATTTAAGTTTGCATGTTACTATCTTTCTCTGTATCCAGCTGTGCAGATGGCATTCTCTGACCTGTCTGTGACACTTGGCGGTTTTCCTGTTCTGTCACCTCTAGCAAAGTACTGAAGGCACTAGACGAGCACTTACAAGCTTGACCGGCTCATGACCTGGAAAATGGTTTCAGAGACCTGTTGTTCCTCTTGTCTTTCAAGGCTGTTGTATGCGTCGACAGACCATTCTGTTGTTACTCAAGTGTGTCCTGCATGTAGAACCCCACCCATTGTACTCTAAGCTACTGTTAAGACCCCCTGTCTGGTGAGGTGAGATATGAATAGCTATCCACTGACAATTTGCCTGTTCATGAGTATAAAAGTAAGATAACAGGGAGAAAGTTTTTGTTCTCCTAACAGTTTGCCTTCCCTATGTGTGTGAACGAACCTTTCTGCAGAAATCAAACACGTTGTATACACCCGGGCTCTTTACCTTTCTGGCTATTTGCACCTAGATTACTTATTACTAATGTATAGGGCATTGTACAAGAACAGAGATGTGCAAAAGTAGGAACTGGGATGATTTTTAAAATGGTAATTTGAAATAAATGGGACAAGTCTCAGTGAATCGGAAAATGCAACATGTTTTACACAATTACAGCCACAAGACAAATGTTAACTGTCAACATGTCCAACTCAGATAGAAGTTACTGTTGTGTTCGTACTATACCTGTCTCTGGGGAGTCCCGTTGTCAGTTGCCACAATGACCAGCTCATAGGTGTCTGTGGTCTCCCGATCCAGAGAGCCCACAGCCAGCAGCATCCCATCCTACACAACAACAGGAACACAACAACACTAGTGTCAAAACTCTGATATGAATCTATTTTCTTAACAAAAACATGGTTTGTCTATTATGAGCCTGGAAAAAAACATCTGCTTCTTAATTCTGTTAGATTCTTTTTATCAAATGTTTTTTTTACATTTCAATCATCCTATCATCATCCCAGCATCCCTGAATTTGTCTATTCAGACTCACCTCCCTGAAACGGAAGAGCGCAGTAGAGGAGGATATGGAAATGGTGACCTCTCCGTTGGAACCAATATCTGAGTCTGTAGCCAGAATATGGTATACCTCTCCTGGGGTTTTGTCAGAGTAATTCCCTTCAGGGATAAGGATGGGGTCTGGAAGAGCAGGGAACTGTGGTGTGTTGTCATTGTAGTCCTGAACGGTGATGTTGAGCTGGGCTGTAGCACTCAGGCCATCTTTGGGCTGGTCTACCGCCACCACCTGAGCACCGTGACATGGGTAATGTGTTAGCGTGTAATGACCCAACACCAAAGCTGCTTTATGTGTGTCATGCCCATACAATTAAGCCTGGGTTGATTCATTCACGTTGTTAGTCATTTGCATCACCTACAGTCTCCTCCAAACATATTTTTAAATGATACAAAAAATGTGGCTTAGTAGTACAGGGTAAATAGAATTAAAAAAACTAATTTTGGCATCTTCCATACTGTCCCAACTTTCAGAATGGGGATTGTATGATAAGAAATTGCTATAACAAGTGACCAATCAAGTGCCAGTGCCATTTTGAAAATTCCAGATTTTTTGCTGTTAATAAAGTTTTTTTTAAAGAATGTATTAGTTGTGCTCAACATTGAAAGTATAAATGAATGGACGAACAGACATCATTCATTCCTATGGAGAGCAAGTGACGTCAATTAGAAGCACATTTCCGATCATGCCTGAACGGAATGCGCAGCCTCACGCTGAGTGTGATGACGTAGATGTTATGTGAGTAACCTGTCTGAAAGTTGTAATTCTTCTCTTAGCTGTGCCAAGAGAAATCTGAATCATTCTGAATCTTGCCTCTCGCAGACACTGAGAGAATGAGTAGGAAGTATTTCCAATCCATCAAAATGTAGTTGAAATATTTTTGGTCCGACGCTTTTCATGAAATCTATGGGTTTTTCCCTTGAGTGCCTCCATGTACCCCGATTGCCTGCAAGCTTCTCCTGGACTATATGATAATTTTTCTACTCTGCGACAGTAAGTCGCGTGGTTATGACAAAATAGTTAGCATATTTTTACAAAAAACGTTGCTACGGGGCCATGACGTGAGATACAAGATAAGGTATCCTTTTATACATTGTCCTGTTTCATTAGAAATAAACAATGGACAAAAAGAGTCTTTAAACACTTCAGATGTAAATTGATTTGCTGTAATTGATTTTAAGTGACCCTAAAATGAATGGGAGTCTATGGAATGCTAACAAAGATCATGCCTTGTTAGCCTCAGAATCCACCCAGAGCTGCCTTAATTTCCGGGTCCAAGACTACCCCCTTGGTTCTCAACCCTCTCTTCCTGGTAGCCCTGAACTAGCTCACCGGATTGGTCTGTTTAGGGCTTGTTGATTATAGTATGGCTTCACGTGTGCTAGCTCAGGAATACATATAAATCATGGAATGGCTGGGGTTCCCCAAGAGCGTTTTGAGAATAGAACATATTGGAATAGTGAGATATTTAACAGAGGTTTTGTTAATACCACAGTGTTGTGTAGGTATTCTATGTCAATAGTTTTCTTTGCCTCATACACACATTTCCTCAATTCATAGGGATAAGATACTGTATAACAATGAAACTTCTTTAAATAATGTAATTATCCCATTTTCTTAAATTCTAGACAGAATGATAAGAAAAGATAGGTTATCCCCTAGTTGTGTCCTTGTCCATCGTTAAGGTATAAGAAGTTTTATCTTTACTATAGTAACAGAGCTATACCCAGCAGAACTACATTAGGGTGTAGAACTTTTGAAAAAAGTAAGCTAAAGCATATATTTATTGTAATTTGGTGGAGTGCTCTAAGCTCATCTGGCAACAAGCGTTCGATAATCCGTGCCCTTCCTTTCAGTCTCCAACATATCTTTCTCATAGTCTCTGCTTCCTACTGTCCTGTTAATAAAATAATAAAAATACTCCCAAAAAATACTTTAAATATTGCACATATTGATTGACATGACGTAATATGATAATAGTTCATTTAGATTAGAAAGCACTTTCCTCACACCCAATAATATAAATGAAAATGTATGAAATGAAACAACAAAATGATCCATTCGTATAAGCTATACCTGTAAAATGTAGTTATTCCTCGTCTCTCTATCTAATGTGACATTATTCATCAGGGAGACAACACCTTGTCTGTTTATGTTGAAGGTATCACTAGCGAAGATGAAGAAACCATTTGAGAACCCACCCTGGAAAGAGAACACAGTCATGTCAACGGTTCCATCATGATGATTTATACTGATTTTGTTATGACATAGATGTAGAACTTACTTCATCCTCATCTGTGACATCCAGGGTCACAATAGTCGCCCCACTGGCCAGGTTCTCAGAGACCGCTACATCGTAACGCTCAGCGCTGAACCGGGGTGGTTTGTTGTTAACATCTTTCACCCTCACCACCACCGAGCCATTTCCAAAAAGGGGTGGCGTCCCCCCATCGGCAGCCTGTACATACAGTTTGTACACTTTCACTGAACCATAGTCCAAAACCTGAGCCAGCCGTAGTACCCCAGTGGAAGTGTCCAGCTCAAAGGCCAGTGGGATCGAGGGGGGTTCTTGATGGATAATACTAAAAGTGATTGCACTGTTCGCGCCTTCGTCTGGGTCCACCGCTGTCAGGGTGGTCAACGTTGTACCCACTGTCTCTGTTTCAAAGACCTCGACTTCATATTCGGTTTTTGAGAAACTCGGAGCATTGTCGTTGACGTCAGACACCTGTATGATCAGTGTGGCGGTGGCTGAGTGAGCTGGACGACCCTGATCTTGAGCCACCACTTCTAGCTTGAGCTCAGCTTTTGTCTCCCTGTCTAGCAGCCCGGCCAGGGACACCATCCCCATCCTGGGATCGATAGCGAACTTCCCCTCACCACCTTGTAGGGAATAGCGAAGCTCCCCGTTGAAGCCATCGTCTGCGTCTGTAGCAGTCACGGCTGTGAGGTTGGCCCCTAGGTCTGTATCTTCAGGGACTGGGAGTGTCACAGAGCTGACAGCAAACACAGGGCTGTTGTCATTGACGTCGACCACTTTAACTACAACAGTTGACTCATCGCTACTGGTGCCATCCGAGATGGAAATCTGGACTGAGTAGTTGCTTTGGGTCTCATAGTCCAATTTGACCATCGAGGTGAAAACACCAGTGGGGTCTATGGCAAACAAGTCAGCGTGGTTCAGCACGTTAAGCGTTACAGGAACCTCTGTATTGACAGCCAGGAAGGTCACCTACAATGAGACAAACATGTTGTTGTTTTCTTTTTGGATTTATTTTATGAAACCCAATTTTTACCCCTTTTTCCTTGCTTTCTCAATTTCATTGTAACCAATAACCACAGATTTCAGGGAGTTGAAAATCATGGCATGCCGACCTGTTAGGGCTGGGCAAGAAGGCCAAAAAATTACATCATGATATAAAATAGATATTTTATCGATATGATATATTGAAATATATTTAGGACCTGCTGTGACGTGATTAAATCAAAGTGTATAGTCTGCTGTATAAACAAATAAAAACATTGGATGTTTCTTTGTTTCAGAACAAAACCAGCTGTTATCGCGATATGTCGATATGGGATATTCTTCAAAAACTCGAAAATTATAAATATTGAATTATTGCCCAGCCCTACGACCTGTAGGCATTCACATTATTCAGTTTTTTTCCCTCAATGTGTCTGTGGGCACCCTCAATTAGCTTAACACCCTCAATATGTTTTGCAGGCCCCTGAGTAAAGAGTTGCTAGTGCGCCATGATACCAGGATGGCTATGCTGACAATGCCCCCTCTTCCCTGGGTGATGCTAGCCAAAAAAGATCAGCCTTGGGGCTTCCCAGCTACTCAGCAGCTAGCAGAACAATCAAGCCTCCAACCAAATGTTTGTGTCTGAAGAAGTTCACCTTAACGATGGTCTCCCCTGGTTCCTTCTCTTCCTCTATGCTCCCCTGGTAGGTGCTCTGCAGGAACTGGGGATTGGAATCTCCAGGTGCCTTGATCTCCACTAGCACCGCTGATGAACGAGGTATACGACCCTCTGCAGGCCAGAAGGAGAACTGATCACTCTGGGGTCTATTTGTTTTTGATAGTGAGCTGTTTGAGACAGGCTAGCCTTCCTAAATGTACACTATGAATAACTATAAACCAAATTATTTTAGTCTACAGTTTACTGTACTGTATATTGTAGAATATAGTATGACTAGAAAATAGTATGTTTATTGGAGATGATTATGTTGTTGTTACGTTACTTCTTTTCATAAATTTCTTGTATGATGAAAGAAAATAATAATTGAGGGGAAGTCACCATAACCCATGCATATGTTTTAAATTATGTCTGTCTTGCCTTTTTTCTGATCTTTCTTACTGTTTTCTCCATTCACTCTCACTTTCCTTCACCCAGCTCAATCCTCCTCCCTCTGTTCAATTCTCTTTACCCAACGGTCCTGATTTCGCCCAACCATCCCGCTCCACCCAAATGTAGAGGAAAAAAACTGAAAAGTACATCTCTTACCATCCACCGTTCACAGCCACAGTGGCCATAGCTAACACAAAACTTTTTAATTCAACCCTCCTTCATGATTTGTAACACGCAAATAATGAAACTAGGATCCCCATAAACTCACCGTCTTTTGCAGTCACATATAGAGAGAACTGAAGCACCTGGTTCTCCTCCAGAGGAATTATTTTCTCCAGCTTAATCTCTCCTGTATTTTCATCAATATTGAAATATCTTTCCAGGTTCCCAAACTCTATTGAGTACTTCACCTGTCCATTCACACCCTCATCCGGGTCGGCTGCTTCAACCTAGCAGTGACCAAACAGGGAATTAGAGTTGTCATTTCTGCAACAACTAAATTTTTTCATTTATTTCAGTTTGGTCATTTACAGATCATTCAATCAAAACATTCAAAACATTCAAAACATAAACAGTATAGATGACCAGGTGCAGGCAGAAGCTAAAGCATGTTGTGCCTGCCCTTAACTTTAGAATCATAAATGCAACTCATTAATAACAACATCTGTTCATAAAATTAACATTACACATTAGTGGACCATTGTCCACTCCAGAAACAAGCCTATTTAATTAATTTTCATTCTATGAAATATTTTTCCAATGTTATTCTCTTGTAAATATTTTTAAACAGAAAATGTAATTGTAAACCAAAACACAATCTTCTAACTTTGGATCTTTATGTTGATATCAGATGATAAAGATGCAGTCACAGGTTTCATATCGTAAATCTGTTAAAAGCTTAATAAATTGTGCTGAGTAATGGTGTCCAAGGCTAGAAACCATCTCACCTGGGTAATGTACATCCCAACTGTTTGGTTCTTGAAGACTTTGCCCTCATATTTGGAGCTACCAAAAATAGGACTGTTGTCATTCTCATCAAGGAGGGTGACGTTCACATCTGCAGTAACTATGTGGTTGGGCGGGTCATTTTCTCGTGCTTCAATCTTAATATTAGTAATGTAAGAAAGATGTGGAAATGGTGATCAACAGCAGACCAACAGTCATGCAGATAAGATCTGTACAGTATACATTTTAGGAATGTACCAAGTTCCACTAAACCTGGAGTTTGCCATGTTTTTGCCATTCACAGGTTCCTTGCTGATTTCTATGTTCATATCTGCAGTTGGATGGACACATTGTGCTGCTTTAAGACTGCTTAAAATTTAACCCAGCTCACCTGAAAGTTGAAGTTGCCACCAACCTCCCTATCAAGGTCGGCTGGGCTCTTAACTCTGACAGTCCCATCCAAGCTTATAGAGAAAGGTTCAGTCTCTGGAATGATCCGCAATGTTCCCACAAATCCATCCTAAAGGGGATACATCATTTTTTATCATCATATTTTTGTGTAAACCCTTTAGGTATCTATTGTGTATATTAAAAATCAAGGCCATATCTACCACATCTAGGTCAGTGACTGTGGCTCTGAAAACAACAGTGTCTTTTGGAGAGTTCTCCAGTAACTCCGCATAGTAGCTGGTTTGGTCAAACTTTGGCGCGTTGTCGTTCGTGTCCTCAATGGTGACAGTCACCACCGTTTCAGCTGTCTTTAGGCTGTTATCCTGCTGGGATGCCTAGATGGAAGAGATTAATGATTTCCATAACTCTTATTACCAACACAGTATTTACCCCCAACTTATAGAGGCAAGGATGCCTCAAAGAGATCTGTTAGCTCTTATCTCTTTGTAACAATAAAGTGTTGCCCATTGTTATACTGTATATTTCTGAAAAATATACACAATATAGTCAAACGTATGTGGACACATGCGGCCTCATTTATAAAACTGTACATAGAATTCACTTGAAAATGTTGCATATGAATAAAACAGAAAGTGCGTGCGCACAAAAATATTCAGATTTTTTAAACAATGCACACGCACATCTCACGCTGGTTTTCCTTTATAAATCACAATTTAGCCTACTCAGAATTTGGCGCACGTGTGCCAGCATCTTGTCCCACTCAATTACCACCCAGAATTGCCTATAAATGGTCACTGAAACGCCCAAATTAATATTAATTGATGCTGATGACTGCATGACGCCAAATTCAATTAGAAAAATTTACAAAAGGGCCATAGGCTGTCACATTGACAGTCATGCGCAACGAACATCTGACAAATACAGTATATAAACTGTGCCCTCGTCATATCTGCCAGAATGAGGCAACGGCATCAGTTTAAATTAATTTGAAATTGATTACCACATTATTTATGATAATACATTTCATAACGTGAGTGAAGTGTTTAACAATTAGAGATCCAATTAAATATCATTACCGATTAAACTACATTATATTTGAGAGGTTATTTTGCAGATATCTCTGATTGTTGGCTCATTATCCAATATCATGTTTTGTGTGCACTCCAGGGAACTCTTATGAAAAAGTTTAGTTATATTTGGATTTATTTTCAGTTTTCAATTTGAAAGCGTTTCTCGAGTTTCATCCTTCTGCCAACGGATTGCAGTTTCTCATTTCTCAGTTTTTTGTGCATACGAATGGGTCAAAGTATGCATGGAGGACCGCACATTCTCACTTCAAGATGACATTTTTTTGAGTTTGTTGGACATCCCATTCTAAAACCATGAGCATTAATATGGAGTTAGCTCCTCTGTGTGACTACAACCTTTCGGGAACGCTTTCCACAAGGTTTGGCAGGTTCTGTGGGATTTTGTGCCCATTAAACCAAAAGAGCATTTCTGAGGTCAGGCACTGATTTTGAAAGACAGGCCTTCTCATCCAATCACCATTCTTATTCATCCCAAAGGTGTTCAATGGGGTTGATGTCAGGGCACTGTGCAGGCCACTCGACTTCCTCCACACAAAACTCATCAAACCATGTCTGAACCCTGTTTTGTGCAGATTTCCCCAAACCTTTTCAACAAGTTTGAAACACCCAATTGTCTAAAATGTCTTTGTATCCTGTAGCATTAAGATGACACTTTACTGGAAAAACACCCTAAAAAACAGCCCCAGACCATAATCCCTCCTCCACCAAGAGTAGGCGTGTCCACATATTTTTGTCTAAAAACTTAGAAATTGTTCATGTACCTTACCCTATTATAACCTAACATCAATTTCTTTAATAATAATATAAAGTAATGAATAAAAAAAACATGAATGCCTGTAGCAAAACAAGGTTAAAAACAAGCACAAATTATCCATAACATTATGACCACCTGCCTAGTTTTTGCTGCCAAAACAGCACTCCCATACGCAACATCTGCAATGTTTTGTGTGCTCTGACACCTTTCTGTCAGAACCAGCATTAATGTTTTCAGCAATGTGAGCTACAGTAGCTCATCTGTTGGATCAGACCACACAGGCATGCCTTCGTGGTCAAGATGTTATGACTGATCGGTGTATAATTTTGTAACCATGGGTGTTCAGGTGTTATTGAGTGCTAAAGAGAATTACAACAAAGCATGGTTATTTTTTCAACCTTTCATTTTCCCCTTGAACTGTTATTTCTGTCTTTTTATGAGCCATAATGTCAGAAACCGAGAAGTTGCAATCCTTAAAATGTTAGACTGTTATGGTTTTGTTAAGCAATACCTTGATGTTGAGAGTGACAGTTGGTGTCTCTTCTCTGTCCAGTCCAGTCACCACGGAGATGACCCCGCTGTTTGCCTCTATGTTGAAATTACTCAGATACTTGCTTGGCGATACTGACAGGAAAGTCAAAGAATCTCATGTCAAGTAATGAATCCCCCAAAAATCGATTTTAACAAATGGGACCACGAAATAAACAGGACCAAACAAACTGCCTTGAGAAATGTAACTAGTTAAGATTGTCTTGTAAATGTGTTATTGGAAAAATGTTCTGATCCAACAATAAATTAATATAATCTCAAAGTGTTTTCTACATGCTGATTAGATCTACTGTACAATCCAATCATGTGATCTAATTATAAATATGTTAAATGTGTGTGTGTGTGTGTGTGTGTGTGTGTGTGTGTGTGTGTGTGTGTGTGTGTGTGTGTGTGTGTGTGTGTGTGTGTGTGTGTGTGTGTGTGTGTGTGTGTGTGTGTGTGTGTGTGTGTGTGTGTGT
>JACXGM010031409.1:0-12881 GCA_016801145.1 Umbra pygmaea
AGAGAGAGAGAGAGAGGCTGAGGAATGTCCCCGTTCTCTGTATAATGTTTGTGTTCCCTGGGGATAGGCTTGCCTAATCCTGCTCCAGAGCAGTCAGAAATCTGCACCCTCTGGGCCTGGGGCCGGGAATAGGGGCTGGACTTGTAGAGGCTGCCTGGCTTGATGGCTGCATGGCCTTGTATGGCATGGTTATGGTTTAAGAAGAACATCATGAAAATGAAATAATGTATATAATGTACAGTTAGCACCAAAAAGTACAATGCTCCAAATATTTAAGGGAACACTAAAATCACACATAGGTCTCGATGACTGAAACATATTAAAGATCAAAATATTTAATATACATTGTGTAATTAGTTAAGAACAAAATGACGTAACAACGGTTAATGGAAACCAAAATGACCAACCGACTGAGGGCTGGATTCAAACTCACACAGAAAATCAAAGTAAACAAGTATGGGCCTCACGGGTCTGTATGCACTCCCAACCACATCTGGGCATGCTCCTGATGAGATGGCAGATGGTGTCCTGGGGGATCTCCTCCCAGACCTGGATCAAGGCATCAGTGAGCTCCTGGACAGTCTGTGGCGCTTAATCAACTTGTTGTTTTATTGTGATTATTAAGTGTTCCCTTAATTTTCTTAAGCAGTGTATTTGGACAATAACAATATGTTAGTATAACAGCACTTTCATTTAGAATCATACATAAAGGGTAAAGTGTTGATTGTCAGCATTGATTTGAGGTAATTGTCATCTGTATTAGATTAACACATTTGAAATACAAGCACATTTTTTACACAGTCCCCCCAGTCAGTGTACCAAATATATTTGGGACAAATAAACTTTTTCAGAATAAAGTATATTTGAGTCATTTAGCAGACACTCCTACCCAGAGTGACTTACAAGCACATCCTCCGAAGCATCTGAAGACTGGCAACGTTCCTTTCTCATGTTGGGGTTTCTGACTCCAGCTTGCAGCCTTGTGCCCCAGTTAGAAGTGCAGGTGAGCATAGAAACCAAGTGCTCATTCCACAAGAATGAAGTTCCTTTCTCTACAAATAGGGTTTCAAACAACATTTGGCCCACTTGGCAATTGTACTAGCAACCTTCCAACTACAAGTCTGACTCTTTACCCACTGAGCTGTCTGACATTGTCCTGTTTAGTGCTTGGTGGCATATTATGTTTTGTTTGTCTGAAAATCATGCCACGCCAGATACCTTTCCTGGTGATGGTCTGCCAGGCCTGCACTGTAGCCATCTTAAAACCCTTCTTGTTTTAGACGCACCATTGAGTTTAAAAGCATTTTTATTTTCATCTGAAGGCAAGATGTTTTGCTACTTCATTCATGCTGCTGTTGCTATCAGCATTCACATCATCAGTGAAGACTTTGAAGAAGTGAGCCAGTATAAACCACAACGCTACACCACCATGTTTCACAAATGGGGGAGTTCACTTTGGATCATCTGCATTTCCTTTTCTTTCTCAACACATTTCTCCTTCCATCACTCTGGAACATGGTACTTTATGTGTCGTTTTTCACACATAAGAACTATACAGGATGATGTAAATACTTTCTAGCCAACGTGACAGTGTTCTTGAGGCTTACTAGTAGTTTGTGGTGAAGACTCTTCCGCTGGATTAGACTTCAGTGCATGTACGTTTGTCCACATCCTGGATACATCCCCACGTGTTAGAAATTTGTAATGTATGTTTATGTCACAATAGTGGTTTTTGCCAGTCCATTTATTTTCTGAGCTTACGGGTATCAGTCATTTACTTCTTCATTAATTTTGTTAATTTTGGCACACCTTCTTTTTTGGCTTTGTTTCTGATTGATTGGTTGATTGGTTCTGACTTATCTAGCCCATAATGGCTGGATTGACTTGCATTGACAGTTCATTGGTCCTGAGCAACAAAGGGCCCTATTTAAGCACATGGCGTCAAGCGCATGGCGCAAGTGCGCTTTGGGTGTGTAAAATCCACTTTTACTAGTTTGACAGTGGATAAAAGGGTCCATGCGCCGGGCGCATGGTCTAAAAGGGTTGTACTAAGTGTCTTCATTAAATCATATGTGTGTTTTGGGCGTAATATACAATAAACCAATAAACCAATCAGAGATTCATCTCCCAATCCCTTTAAGAGCCAGGCACGTTTGTACCTTTCACACATTGCTATTATGATAGCGGATTTGCACCGTAATATTTTTATTTGTAAGCTTTTGCATATTTGTGTGCTGCTGTGCTTCCCTGTGTGTGTGCAACAAGCATAGTGTGCACACGCTATGCATACGCCTAGGTGCATTTGACTAATTTGCTGTTAAAATAACAATGAATTGCTGCGCCGTTGACGTTAGACCAGGTTTTAGTTGGTCAATGGCGCGAACACTTTCCGATGCCTCAAGATAGCAATACACTCAGAATTATCCTGAACACACCTCCCTGTTAGACCAGCACTCCCATGGGCGCAAATATGGGCGCAGGTTCATTTGGTATTTAAACGATGCGGGCGCTGGATGGGAAATTGACAACTGCGTCCGTCTTAAACTAGCAAAGAAGATTGCGTTTGGGCTTTGCGCTGTTTTGCGCTGGGTGCAAGATAGAGGCCAAAGACTCCAAATGCAAATGTAAATTCTAGAATCAAGAGAAGATATTGACAGCACTCTTGTGGATGCACAAACAATGGAAACAAACACAGCTGCCTAATAATATACAGTTGTGAAGCCAATTGCAACAATACTTTAGGTATATTTACATGGATGAACTACACTCACCGGCCACTTCATTATGTACACCTTGCTAGTAACGGGTTGGAACCGCTTTTGTCTTCAGAACTACCTTAATTCGTCATGGCATAGATTCAATAAGGTGCTGGAAACATTCCTCAGAGATTTTGGTCCATATTGACATTACTGCGTCATGCAGTTGCTGCAGAGTTGCCAGCTGCACATCTGTGATGCGAATCTCCCATGCTCGATTGGATTGAGATCTGGTGAGTGAATCTGGTGAGGCCAGTTATTTACATTAACTTATTGTCATGTTTATGAAACCAGTTTTAAGGGGGGCCATGTGGTCTAGTGGGCTAAGTCACTGCATTCCAGCACAAGCTATGTCAAGATAGTACGTAGTTCGAGACTGACTATGGTTTCTCCAACTTTGACCGGAATCTTCAGCACGAGGCAATGCAAATTGGCATGGTGCAGCTCGATTTGGGATAGACAAACTGGGTTGCCATCTACCTTGCCACGTCTCTCTTTAACCACCTCTTGTGTCCAGATTGGGTGCCTGTAAGTTCAAACGTGGAAGTATATTTGGTGAACGTAATCATCCCACACATGATCTGACTAAAGGCTTCCGTGTTGGATGAGCAGTGCGAAAAGAATCGGCCAGCTCTGTGACTTGTGGTTGGACGAACCCTGTGAGCGCCTTTCACCATCCACATTTGTTCAGGGAGGTGCAGAATGAGTGAGAAACTGGACACAACCAATTAAGAGGGAAGAAAAATGGGGGGGGGCAGTTTGAGATGATGTGACCTTTGTGACATAGCGTGTTATCCTGCTGGAAGTAGCCATTAATATATGTGTACACTGTGGTCATAAAGGGATAGACATGGTCAGCAACAATACAGGAATGTACCAGCTTGTTGTAAGAGAGTAGACAGATTCAAGCGATTCACGTTCCTTATTTTATTCCACGATGTGCATACGAATAAAGAGAATCTAAGCCAACAAGGCTACTAAACAGCACAGGTGACAGAAGCACAAAATAACAAACCTTTATGCCTACAAGCAGATAATCACTTACTGTACATGAACGTAGTACAACATGGAATGAGCAATAGCTGAGTTAGCATAGACTTAAACCTTCTCAGGACAAATACTCACTAGTACATTAACGTAGTACGAATGTACTAGTAAGTATTCAGCAATAGCTGAATAAACACAGAAAGGTACTAAACTAAATACACAGAGTAATGAATGGATTGCTGACAGCTGATAAATGTAAACAGAAAACAAGAGAGGTGATTTGTGGGAAAGGATGTCATCGTCCGGGAGAACTGCACATATGAACAAGCAATTAGTCAATTAGGTCCTGATAGACACCTACCATGGCCTGAGTCGTGAATGTGGCATTTAAACGATGCGCAGTTGGTAAAAATGGGCCAAAAGTGTTCTAAGAAAATATCCCCCACACCATTACACCACTACTCCCAGCATGAACCGTTGATACGAGGCAGGATGTATCCATGCTTTCATGTTATTTACACCAAATTTTGAACCTACCATCTGAATGTAACAGCAGAAATTGAGACTCAGAACAGGCAATGTTTGTCTTCTATTGTCCACTTTTGACAGGCATGTGCACATTTTCCTTTTGTTAGGTGACAGGTGTGGCACCCGGTGTGGTCTGCTGCTGTAGCCCATCTGCTTCAAGGTTTGACCTGTTGCATTCAGAGATGCTCTTCTGCATGCCTTGGGTGTAACAAGTGGTTATTTGAGTTACTGTTGCCTTTCTATTAGCTAGAACCAGTCTCGCCATTCTCCTCTGCCCTCTGCCATTAACAAGGTATTTTCACCCAGAGAACTGCCACTTACTGGATATTTTCTCTTTGTCAGACCATTCTCTGTAAACTCGGGAGATGGTTGTGTGGGAAAATTCCAGTAGAGCAGCACTTTCTGAAATACAGCCCGTCTGGCACAAACAACCATGCCAGTTTCAAAGTCACTTAAATCACCTTTCTTGCCCATTCTGATGCTTGGTTTGAACTTCAGCAGATCATCTTGACCATGTCTATTTGCACGTACTTGCTACCACATTTTTGGCTGACTAGATATTTGCATTAACGAGCAGTTGAACAGGTGTACCTAATAAAGTGTCCGGTCAGTGTATATACAATATAAACATGGGCTCTCATTTCTAAATGATTTATCTGATATAGATGAAAATATTCTCTAATAATTAAAGCTTACAGTGTGCATGGCTACTATTTTCTGTAGTCATTGTATGTGCTGGGATGATGAACACAATGTATAACTGTTCAAATAGTGATGGAGTTCTTCTAAGTTTCATGCAAGTTATTTCATGCCACATTATCCAGGTGGGTTTCTGTGTGTTGGGGGATGGGGGCTGGGGATGGGTACTTTGGGTTATTGAAGTGAAAGATGATAGGAAAGTCGAAAGTCTAAAACGGTTGATAATGGGAAATCTAGCAACAAACGAACGCTTACATTTCACTAATGGATAATATGAACTACTGGGTAACATAACATCTATTCAGGAAATCAGTGCATTTTCAGTTACGGTTGTCAGTAGACTACAAAGAACTTTCCACAAAAACATGAAGCAAGTACAGCTAAGCCGTAAATACAGCTATATAGTGTATCTCAGTCTTTTAGCGGGCACAAGACGTAAATTGCAACCTCGGTTACAATAAAGCACAAGTCTTAAAATTAAGCTCAGTCCACAAATAAAGCACTATCTGTGGTTAAAACAAACAGCTACAGCTATAGCCAATGTAGACATACAAAATAACAGGGCCATGACTTAAAGATATGCTCTGTAGCAGCATTCAACTACCCACTGACAGATCCCACTAAAACTTGACTACTCCGCCTAACTGGCCTGCCTTGCAGAGATGATTAGAATTACCTCTCACAGCTCATTCCTGACTGGTTAGAAGATTGATTGTTTTTTATGCTGCTAAAATGTTAATGGAATAAGACATGCTTTTGATTTTAATAATTCCATGTTCTGTTTCATAAATTTGCTTTTGAATCCATAAAGCCAATTTTGTATAAGAGCCAAATTTGACTTTGGCACAAGTGTGCATTTGAGCAAACATCTGATAGGATCAGGGACAAAACTGCATTCCTCTAAATGACAGGGTGTGGCCTTGGCCTATTTCTACAGAAACAATATACATGTACAGCTTTGGAAAAATTAAGAGACCACTGCCAATTTTACTAAAGTCAGCATCTCTATATGTATAGCACCCATTCCAGTTCAGTGTTTGTTGAATTACAACTACTGCATGAGGTAATAATTAAGTGAGCACCTAAACCAAATCTTATTTAAATAGGAAAAGTATGAAAACCACTGCTGTGTTTATCACTGTCCTCTTGCAATTGGACCAGCTGGATGGCAAAGACAGTAGTACCTCAATGTAAGTAGAATCAAAACATAACTGTTAACCATGCCAAAAGAGTAGAGAAGAAAAGGTTTGAGTGAGGAAAAGAAGGGGTCAATTCTGGCTTTACTGGCAGAGGGAAACAGTGAGCCTCAGGTTGATACAAAGCTAGAATCAAGCCCTTCATCAATGAGAAGCAAAGAAGAGGCATGCTGAGGTATGCAAAAGACCAGAAGGATTGGACTGTATATGACTGGAGTAAGGTCGCATTTCAACTTTGCCCAACACCTGGTCATCTAGTGGTTAGACAGAGACCTGGAGAGGCCTACAAGCCACATGGTCTAGCACCTACTGTGAAATTTGGTGGAAAACCAGAGACACTGATGATTTTGCAGTGGTCTCTTATTTTTTTCTAGGGTTGTATATGCCAGTGATGTGTAATAGCATTGTGTTGCAATATCTTATATTAGGAACAAGATGTTTTAAAAGTCAATTGCAATATTATATAAAGTCAAAGATTTCTTAAATGAAAAATCATTGTATATTTTGTATTGTTCTGTTGTGCTTTCATACATCACTTATTATATGGAAGTATGGGGAGCCAAGAACCTCCCTTTTTTATTCAACTAAAGCCTCTTAAGTTTAAAGAATTAGTTGAACTAAAAAAATTGAAAGAAATTTAAGTTCTAAAAATGGAAAAAAATAACAACTGTCATGAGAAATTAAAAATATGTGGGACACTTAGTAAATAAAAAAAACAATTTAAAAATAATGCATTGAAATTAAATAAAAACATTTAAAGTGTGATAAAGCTGTGTTTGTTGTCATTTGGATTATGCAACTGTATTGAAAATGTTTTTGTATTTTGTATATTTTTGTTTGTTTGATGTAAGACAATAATTATTGTTTATTTTAAATTAATAAAAATTACGAGATGTTTAAAAAGGGTAGGCATTATAAGCAAGAGTTTCAGCCTACACCTGTTTCAGACCGCTGAGGATTTGTAAATACGCAGTTGTTGGTCAGCTTGTTGTTGAAGCAAGTCGGTCTGTCTGTCTGTCTGTCTGTCTGAAATGAACTAAACTAGTGTTACATGGTATTAACTTTGAGACTATGTAATAACAGTGCAGAAGAGTATTACTAAATGTGTTGTGCAAGAGCCCAACTTAAAAACAATAATTTAGTTAATCTATGATTCAAAGCCAAGCTTGTTGTAAAATTGGTTAAGAAAAAAGGAAGTAAACAGAGAGTACAAAAGTTGCTGTAAAAGACTTATACAAGTACATCTTAAATATATGTGCAATAATAATGAAATTATACATTTTCACATTCACCAGTATTTTTGTTGAATTCAAATGTTGTCATACAATTCAGAATTCCTAAAGTGGGAACTCTCTTCCCCAGAGATGTCATTAAGGGACACAACCATCTTTGGTCATACTCATAAACAACAACGACCATATCTGCTCATACTCAGACACAACCAGAGGAATCGCTAGTCGCAATAGTCAGTGAAAACCAACATCAGGTGAGCTAGCAATCACAGGTACTCAGAGATACGAACTAAATGCCAATCGAGCACTAGTCCAATAATTGGGCTAGTGGAGACCCACTCAAAGTCCTAAAAACTGTGAAAATTTGATCCCCAATACTGGAAAACTGAGGAGTGAGGAAAAAAAGTCTGGTTTTCTACTTTTTTTTTGTGGCCAAAGCAGTCCCGTGATCTTAACTGACCTTAACTGACCTTGACCCTATTAATGCAACATTGTCCACATCAACTATTATCAGTTTCCAAAACCTATGACAAGCCATTACCCAACAAAGTCTGTCTGTTCTCCTTACCAGTGCATGCTGTTCTGCCACAAGTGCGTCCACACACTCACCTGAACAGATCTGTCCATTGAAGCGTGGGCAGGTGAAGTCGTCACAGTCGCAGAACTTGCCCCAGATCTTTCCCAAGCTACCAGCGTGGCACGCGCACTGCCCGCAGACACAGTCCCCCCGACCGCTGCAAACGGGGTCGTCGGGCTTGGGGCTGCAGTTGCCGTGGTCGGTGGTTTTGTAGTCCTCCTCGGCACACTCACAGTTGTCTCCTAGGCGATCTGGGTTACACTTACACACACCACATTCATAGGTGCCGTTGCCCTGGGTACAGAGAGGGCTCTTTGGCTCAGTTGCGGCCTCACATTCACATCCACAGGCAAAGTGGACTGTGACCTCCAGGGCGTCTTTAACACCAACCGGTTTAATTGTGAAAGTGCGGTTCTTCTCCTTAGGGCAGCCTCGTAACCTGGCCTCCACACTGAATGACACCTGGGTGTACAGGGGTAGGTAACACAGCGGGTTAGCCTTAGATCTGACTGTAGGCCAGACCTAATACTTCCACATGGTAGGTGCTCCCGTTACAGACCATGTCACCAATCTTGATTCCAGAGCAGGACTTGATCCCGGGGATGATCTCTCCGCTGAGGCAAGTAGCATTGATCGACAGGTCCAGCTCATCTGGAACACCCAGTAGTTCCAGCTCCAACTTGGATCGGAACTTCTGCTCCATGAAAAGGACACATATGATCATCAAAAAAAGGCCTACTGGATCATGTAAAATTAAAAAATGTCCATGGTCCATTCCTTCCCATTGAAGGAATGAGTATCATTTTGGCAAAAGGCTCAGTAATTAGTCCCAAGGTTGCCAGTTTGAGTCCTGACTGTGCTAAATGTCACTGTGTCTTTGAGCAAGGCGCTTATCCATAAGTTACTCAAGGGGGATGTCCACGTACTTACTGAGAAGGCTGTCAATCTCCAGTACTCACCTCATAGGCATTCTGGATGAGTTTGATCACATTGTCAGAATTGTCCGACAGAGTTCCCACTGTGCTCAGGGGCATTAGCAGGCTGTAGTTCTGAGGGAAAAGGAAGGATGTGGTGTTAGAGGTACCACAAGCCTACTCCTAGTAACCATACCTAACCTGGTAACAACCAGATGAACTCACCTGGTACAGGGGCACCACAGGTAGGGTCACAGCTAAAACCAGGTTGATGTTGTTCTCAGACAACTTATCTGAGATCTGAGCTAAAGATGGATAATCCTGTGGAAGGAGGACGTCATCATACGTTTTAGAACAATTTGGTCCACAGGACTGAGGACATGTTTATGTTGTGATTGTTTACAGTTATCAATCATTTTTGTCCTGCCCCTAACCAAGAAATGATTCTATATTTAGAAAAACATGAATCATTTAAAAATACTGAATCTGATGCAGTTAGATTGAAAAGATTAACAGGTTTTGCCAAGCACACGATTTAACTGAGCAGTATCCGCGGTTTAATTTCACATTCAGGTTGTTATCAACGTTCAAAGGTTGGAAATGCAGGTGTGTCTGTACAAACTGCAAAAACACACAACAGAAAAGTGTTTAGTCACTTAGTTTTAAGGTGACACAGGAGATTGTGAGACGCTGGCTATGCATCTTGATTGTGTGATGTGACAAACTGGATAAGTGCAATGAAGAACATGATTTTTCCATAACTCTCCTCTATATTTTACACCCTTATAACTCAGTTGGTAAAGAAACACAAGGAGCAATAGAAAAGCAGAGAATGGGGTGTCAACTAAATAACATTTTTGGGTGGGTTTCAGGGAAGTAGCAAAGGGCAGAGAGCAAAGGGCAGAGAGCAAAGGGCAGAGATCAAAGGGCAGAGATCAAAGGGCAGAGATCAAATCAAATTCTTTACAAATTGGGTCTGAAAACACTGGGTCTAAAATTAGATTAGGTATGAATCCACACTGAGTTGAAAGCCAGACTGGGGCTGAGGGTTGTGTTATACCTAAAGCCCTACACTCTGTCTCTTTGTCCCTTGGGCAAGGGTACAAGACAAGGCATCACTAGGTAGATTTCTAATGGGGGGCCAGATGAGTTTCCAACTGGTGATTTCTTACATGGAAAGAAAATATTAATTAATAGTTAGGAACTAGCATATTGGATACAGGGGCCAAAAACATCAACTTAAAGTTTTCAAAAAATAAAGACAATAGTAGAATGGCAATATCGACATTTCACGATATCTAACTAGCAACAAATGCAAATTATGGACAAAATAATAATGTCTAATTTTGGAAATTGGTTATATTGTCCCTGTATTATTCTTGGGTTCAGTAAAAGCCCCCCCCCCACACACACACACACACACACACACAAATATATATACATACAGTACATAAAACATTTTTTTTAAATATACGTAAAATTCGGGCCGATGGGTAGAATAAATGGAACGTTATATATAGTGCAGCTTTAATTCAGTATTCATTCATTTTTTAATTCTCACCAGAATTGTGGACATGTCATATTCGTTTTGTTGGTTGATGTGACACTGGCCATCGTTGGGCTGCACAACTCCAGCCAGCCGAGCATCTAGAGCGCTGTGGGTCTTGTCATCAGTGGTGAACACCAGCAGGTGATTAGCATTTGAACGCCAGCCTATCTTGTCCTAATAAAAGAACAGACATTGTAAAAATCTACTTGTCTGTTTGTAAACAGATTGTTTGTTTGTGTGTGTGTGTGTGTGTCACCTTGCAGACCACAGCCTGCATGACTGCGTCGAACCCCCCCTCCGGAGAATCTCTGTTACCAGACACCTGCTGCTTTCCCACCTCCTCAGTGAAGCGGGACACCTGATCCGTCAGAGACAGCACGTTCCGGAAGCCAAACTGCGGTTGACACAGCGCGTTTCTCCTGTTACACACCATGCCAATGAACAGAAGTGGGAAAATAGAACGAAAGATCGTTAAATCTAAAAAGAAAAATCCTGGTAAGCCTTAAAATAAATTGCAGATCTGTATATTTTTGTAATTTTCCATCTTCAAAATGTCCTTTTTCTCACACTCTGTGCTCTCGTCCATTTTTAGCCATTTTTTAACCCACTTACTTGATGCAGGGGTTTTTAACTGCATCCGGAGGGTAGATATACATGTAGGGGGACATAGTCTTGTCCACAAAGGCACCAAAGCCCATACGCAGTTTGCTGGTAGTTTTGCCCATGGCTGTGGCCAGCTCGTTGCCCAGGGTGCGCAGTTTGGCCAAGTCGTCGTTCATGGAGTAGGAGAGGTCCATCAGGTAGTATAGGTCCATAGGATAGTCCTCGACCTGCTTCACCGCCACTGTGAAACGCCTGGCATCCTCTGAGAGGGAAGTCAGATGGCTCAGCGGTTAGGGACCCCTGACTTGTAGTTGGAAGTTTGCCGCTTCAAATCCTGACTGTGCTAAATGTCATTGTGTCCTTGAGCAAGGCACTTTATCATAAATTGCTCCATGGGGATTTCACTGTAAGTTGCTAATGTAAAATGTGAGAGTGACAGGAACATGTAGGTAGGTAGAGATATTTTAGATGGGAAAGATTTGACATGGGTAGGAAATATTTGAATACTTTGATAAAATCTAAATCCAATCACCTAAACTATCACACAAATGTTTTAGAACACCCAGGGATTTTCACACATTTCATACACAACCTCAATTCCCAAAAAGTTGGGATAGTTTGGAAAATGCAAACAAAAAACAAAAGAGTAATTGGAAAATGATTATACTATTTTGTAAACACATTAACACATTATGTAATTGTGTTTGTTTTTCAATACTATATTCACCAAGGTGGCATGAAATTTATTAAAATATACACTCACCAACCACTTCGTTAGGTACACCTGTTCAATGGCTTGTTAATGCAAATATATAATCAGCCAATCATGTGACAGCAAGTCAATGCATTTAAGCATGTAGACATGGTCAAGATGATCTGCTGAAGTTCAAACTAAGCAGGAAAAGCGATTTAAGTGACTTTGAACGTGGCATGGTTGTTGGTGCCAGTCGGGCTGGTGCTGATATACTAGGATTTTCTTGCACAAATATCTCTAGTGTTTACAGAGAATGTACAGAAAAAGGGAAAATATCTGGTGAGCAGTAGTTCTCAAGAAAAAAATGCCTTGTTGATGGCAGAGGTCAGAGGCGAATGGCCAGACTGGTTCAATGTGATAGACAGGCAACAGTAACTCAAATAACCACTTGTTACAAACAAGGTCTGCAGTATAGCATCTCTGAATGCACAACACATCAAACCTTGAAGCAGATGGGATACAGCAGCAGAAGACCAGCAGAACACCACACCAGGTGCCACTGCAGATGACACAATCATAGTGGGACTGATATTAAACAACAACAAAATAGCCTACAGAAAAGAGGTCCAGATCCTGTCAGCTTGGTGCAGAAACAACGACCTCAACACCAAGAAAACAAAAATAATAATTGACAATAGGAGGACTAAAACAAACCACAATGGACTGTGTATCAACCGAGAGGGGGCGGAGAAGGTGGCACTTTAAGTTCCTGGGAGTGCACATAGCGGAAGATCTAACCTGGAGCCAGAACACCTCCCACATCATTGAAAAAGCACAGCAGAAGATGTTCTTCCTGAGGACCCTGAAACACAATGGGCTCCCTCGGGAACTCCTGACACGTTTCTACCACTGCACAATTGAGAGCACCCTAATATATTGCTGCACCGTGTGGCACTCCAGCTGCACAATGGAGAACACCCTGATATACTGCCTCACCATGTGGCACTCCAGCTGCACAATGGAGAACACCCTGATATACTGCCTCACCATGTGGCACTCCAGCTGCACAATGGAGAACACCCTGATATACTGCCTCACCATGTGGCACTCCAGCTGCACAATGGAGAACACCCTGATATACTGCCT
>JACXGM010031410.1:0-12982 GCA_016801145.1 Umbra pygmaea
TGTCCCAAGCTCTGTCTTTAGACCGGGGACAGGCTGGTGGTGTCCCAAGCTCTGTCTTTAGACCGGGGACAGGCTGGTGGTGTCCCAAGCTCTGTGTTTAGACCGGGGACAGACTGGTGTTGTCCCAAGCTCTGTCTTTAGACTGGGGACAGGCCGGTGGTGTCCCAAGCTCTGTCTTTAGACCGGGGACAGACTGGTGGTGTCCCAAGCTCTGTCTTTAGACTGGGGACAGGCTGGTGGTGTCTTAAGCTCTGTCTTTAGACCGGGGACAGGCTGGTGGTGTCCCAAGCTCTGTCTTTAGACTAAAGACAGGCTGGTGGTGTCCCAAGCTCTGACTTCTGCTCCTGGCTCCAGGCAGTCAGGCAGAATCTGATAGTGCTGCTCACATGGCAAAATGTGGGTAACTGTACGTAATGGAAATGTCACCGCATTACGTAGACAAACTTGAAATATGGCCGTTCAAATGTGAACCTTCGCATGTATTGAATCGCCGTTCTACCGGAACATTTCCAAGAAAAGACCAATCGGTTACAGTTTAAAGTACTCAAAAAATGTTTAGTTCAGGCATAACATGCTAGTTTAGTGAGGTTAAGGTAGGGTGAGGTTAAGGTTAGGGTAAGGTTAAGGTAAACAGACTTTGTTTTACATTACGTAACCGTACGAGGCTTTACGTTTCCCGGACTCCGGAAACGTACACGTGTGTAGGAATGTTTTGTTTTGTAAGATTTTCTACTTGTCGCCATGAGAACAGCCTGGGCTAATGACTGACTACCTGCCTAGCTACCTGAATGACTAACTCAGTGGATAACTGACTGACTAATGACTGACTGCCTGATGACCCCCTGATGACTGACTGACTCAGCCTGGGTAACTGACTGTAATGGAACCCCCTGGGACTTCCCTGTACTTTCCAAAATGTTTCTGATCCCTAGAGACATCCTCAGTACGGATGATGGGATGGCAGCCTGATGTCAGGGTATTTGTGTTGTGGTACATGCTCACATAGCCGGGAGTGTTTTCTTTGTGGGGGTTTGGCTGTGTGTGGGCGGGCCCCGGCTCTGACCCTGAGATTAAATCGACTTGAGCCTGTCAGCCAGGGGTAAAGAGGTCTCTTTGGCTTGGAGGCAGTCAGTTGCTTCTCAGTAGTTCACAAGGATTCCTGATCTCTTCCAGAGCTTTGTGCTGAGGGCTTCTGTAACAGTAGCAGCAGTAGGCTCTCCTACCTGTCTATCTTCCTAGCTTTTGATGACCATTGGCTATGGGTGTCCACCACCTGATCTACCAGCCTGAGGCACGTGTAACGAGACATTGTCTGTTGCCTTCCTTGGTTTCATACAGCAAACCAAGATGCTTGTGTATTCACTCACAGTGTAACTTACTTAAAGCTGAACAACGTATATACCAACCTTCGGAAATACTTCCGGCCTCAATATGCCAGAAAACACGACTGTCACTTGGTGTGGCGTCAGTGCATTGTCAATGCCCCACGCCTTACACATTTACGTTTATTTTCATTGCGCTGTTTTCCTCCCATCGTTATTAAAATGTTTCACTAGCCTAATATACTTAAAACACACAAAACAACTTTGCCATGCACGTCCTACATTTTTCAGCCTGTCTTAAATTTCGATATGATATGTCACACGCATCACATCCTGTGCGTGATGAGCCTCTCCCCACCAACATGCATCCCGAACAATGATTTGTATAGCAACAGGGTAGGTCCTACAGAGCAGCTCCGTTTTTGTGAATGGGACCATCTCGTATTGTGGGAATTCATTCCATGATCCAGGCTAATAGAATAACCATTTATGAACACAAAAATCCCATGGTAAAAACATTAAATTAAAGAGACAAACATTATGCTCAGCCTTGGCTCAGACTTACAGTTCTTTATTCATCCATTATTCCATTAATTGCTCCATTCCCTCAGTCGTGTTATGGCCTTATCTCTTCAAACCTCCTCTCAGGAGCATTGGTAGCAGTTGTGGAGCACCAGGGGCCAAGTGTCATCTTTCTTCAGCTGCACCGTGGTCATTATCTGGATCCAATGCATCTAGTAGACCTCTCTGGCCACTATAACATCTCCCTGTCGCAGACTAGTCGCGAGGTCCTTAGAAACCTAACCTTTTCCCCGTGCTCTATTGCACAGAAGTCCACCGAACCATGTGGGAATGGGGCGGAAGTGTCTGTGCTCAAGATTTAAAAACACGGAGAGTGTATTAATAATTACAGACAGTAGATAGTTGTACTGGTATTAACATATATTTAATTATTAACAACAGACAGTATAGTAGTAGTGGTAATAACATGGATTGTATTCATAATAACAGACAATATGTCTTAGTGGTTATAATAACATGGAGAGTGTATTACGGTAATAATAACATACAGTACAGTAGTTCTGGTAATAACATCAGTTGTATTAGTAGTAACAGTCACTATATATCCAAAAGTATGTGGACACCCCTACTAATGATGGAGATGGGATAATGCTTCCAACTTTGTGGCAACAGTTTGGAGAAGGCCCTTTTGAGTTCCAGCAAGACTGTGCCCCTGTGCAGGGGGGTCCATAACGACATGGTTCAACAGTTTGGAGAAGGCCCTTTTGAGTTCCAGCATGACTGTGCCCCTGTGCAGGGGGGTCCATAACGACATGGTTCAACAGTTTGGAGAAGGCCCTTTTGAGTTCCAGCATGACTGTGCCCCTGTGCAGGGGGGTCCATAACGACATGGTTCAACAGGTTTGGAGTGGAGGACCCCGAGTGGCCTGCATAGGGCCCTGACCTTGACCCCACTGAACACCGTTGGGATGAATTGGAACAGCAATATAGCAGGACAGGTCTTCTGTCTAACATCAGTGCCTGACCTCACAAATGCTCTTTTGACCGTATGGGCACAAATTTCCACAGACACATTCCAAAATCTTGTGGGGCCACCGCTGAATTAATGCCCATAGTTTTGGAATGGGATGTCCAACAAGTTCATATGGGTGTTATGGTCAGGTGCATACATACTTTTGGTAATATAGTTTATATTCATGGAGCATATCAACCTGTAAAGTGTGATATTGTTATAGGTTGCACCAGCAAGCACAAATATTTTCCACAACATAGTTTTATTTTAGTAATAATAATAACCTCCAGCCTGTAGGCTACAGTGAAGATGTAGATCACCTCCAAACTTAAGCCTGTAGGCTACTGGGAAGATGTAGATCACCTCAAACCTCCAACCTGTAGGCTACTGTGAAGATGTAGATCACCTCAAACCTCCAACCTGTAGGCTACTGTGAAGATGTAGATCACCTCAAACCTCCAACCTGTAGGCTACTGTGAAGATGTAGATCAACTCAAACCTCCAACCTGTAGGCTACTGTGAAGATGTAGATCAACTCAAACCTCCAACCTGTAGGCTACTGTGAAGATGTAGATCACCTCAAACCTCCAACCTGTAGGCTACTGTGAAGATGTAGATCACCTCAAACCTCCAACCTGGAGGCTACTGTGGCACTTCCTTTCCCCTTGAGGTGACCCACTACAGAACACTTATCTGGATGGGATGCAACAGGCATTGTTGCCTGCACCATAATAACTGGACTCCACTCATGCACAAGCTCACATGTAGAATTATATACATGAGTTCTGTAGGGGCTTTCAGTGAATTAGACGTTTGGGTTAAGAGCTGTTGAACATAAACAGGACCCCCGGGGCTCTCTCACCAAAGTTAACCTTCAGCTGGTTTATAGTTCTGTCTCCAACTGGAGACCATCTGGTGATTTCAGTAAATGAAGTAAATTAAATAGAATTAAATTGAGAGCCCATTGGTATCTTCGTGTTTGTGTGTATATCTGTGTGTTTGAGTATATATCTGTGTATATGTGTACATCTGTGTGTATATGTGTACATCTGTGTGTTTGTGTGTCTATCTGGTCATGTTTTTGTATAGTTGTGGTGCCCTGAGTTTTTCGCCGATTGCACCACAACCATACAAAAACCTGACAAAAACATTGTGGGGACAAATTTGACCTTGTGGGGATGTGCCTATGAGGGGAATTGTGATTTATGGCTCAGCGGTTAGGTTTAGGGCAAATTTACTATTGGGCATAGGGTTAGAATTGGGGTTACTACTAGGTTTAGGCATTACCGATTAGGTTTATGTTTTTTTTTGCATTATTCCAAGATTACTTTTAGGCACTAATATTAGGTTAGTGATTTTAAGTTTATGGATAGTGTTAGAGTATGGGAATGGTTAAGATTAGGGTTAGGAAATAGGGAAACATGGATTTTTAGCTTGAGATTAGATTTCAGGGCCCCACAAAGATAAAAATATAAAGGTGTGTGTTTTTGTGTGTATATCTGTGTGTTTCAGTATACACAGCAAAAAAAATATTCAGGGATATCAATCTGTCCAGTTAGGAAGCATAAGCGATTGTAAATCAATGTCACCTGTTTACCTGCAAATGAAAGTGACAACAGATGCACTTGAGAGGCAACAGCAAGACAACCCCTAAAAAGGTCCATGAGGTTGGCATGAGGGCCCGACGTAGACGTCCTCTAGTGTGACCTGTGTTCACAGACCAGCACTGTGCAGCCCGATTGGCATTCACCAGAGTACACCAGAATTGGCAGGTCAGCCATTGGAACCCCATTCTCTTCATAGATGAGAGCAGGTTCACACTGAGCACATGTGACAGAAGTGAAAGAGTCTGGAGTTGCCGTGGTGAACGCATTACTGCCTGCAACATCACCCAGCATGACCGGTTTGGTGGTTGGTCAGTGATGGTCTGGGGAGGCATATCCTTGGA
This sequence comes from Umbra pygmaea, assembly GCA_016801145.1. Classification (NCBI taxonomy): domain Eukaryota; kingdom Metazoa; phylum Chordata; class Actinopteri; order Esociformes; family Umbridae; genus Umbra; species Umbra pygmaea. Next base: position 4,805 of record JACXGM010031410.1, read on the forward strand.
GGGTCGCACAGATGGCCACGTGTGCTAGCCAATGGTACCCCGACTGCTGTTAGGTACGGGGATTATATCATCAGACCCATTGTAAGACCGTCACCTTATGCTGGTACAGTGGGCCCTGGGTTCCTCCTGGTGCAGGAAAATGCCCGTAGGAATGCCTTGTATGAAGAGTGTTTAGGTACTTCCTGGATAACAAAGGCATTGATGCCATTGACTGCCACTCACGTTCCCCAGACCTAATTCCAATTGAGAACCTCTTGGAGATTATGTATCGGAGTATCCAAGCTCACTGATGCCCTGATCATGTTTTGGGAGGAGATCCCCCAGGATACCATCCTCCGTCTCATCAGGAACATGCCCAGATGTTGTTGGGAGTGCGTACAGGCACATGAGGGCCATACAAACTACACAGTCACATTATAAGTTGCTGTGAGGATATTCACGCAAGTTGGAACAGCTTGTGATTTAAATTGTTTACTTTGATTTTCAGTGCAAGTTTGAATCCAGCCCTCAATTGGTTTTAGTTTGTGATTTTGGTTGGTTTTGGTTATGTCATTTTTGTCTCAAACAATTACACCATCTTCAGTAAAGATTGATATGTTTAATATGTTTTGGGACCCGATGTGTGATTTGAGTGTTCCCTTAATTATTTTGAGCAGTGTCTAAGGGCTGTTATAACAAACAGCAGTGATTTGTTTCTCGTCTTCAAATTTCACCCTTTCTGACCCCACGCCAGGAGTGACTGGACAAGCTAGCAAACTACACTGGTTCTAAAGGGTCTGCGGACCAATCACTGACCATCTCTGAGTGGCATTAGTCTGGAGTCAGGACACTAATGTTTCCCTTCCTAGTATGGTGGTGCAGCATGTGATCCGTCTATACCAAGTCAGACCTGGAACGCTGTTACGCACACAAACACACACACTCACACACACATAATCTTGTACAGCTACGTTTGTGGGAAGCAGAAAACACCTAATACTTACCAATACTTAACCCTAACCTTAACCTCAATAACCTAACATTTATGCCATAACTTAATCTCCCTTCTGATGCCTAAATCTAAACCATACAGCCTGAACCTAAAATCTAACCATAAACCTAAATGTAACCTTACCCTAAATCTAACCCCTAAGTTAGAAGTTAAATTTGGCCTCACAGGGACCGCCAAAAGGTCCTAATATGGGCATTTCCCTCAAGTATTACTAGGTTTGTGAAGACCTTTTGTCCTAATACGATCTGTTAACAAATACACTCACAAGGCTGGGTCTGTCCCTGGGAATGTCCAAGTAACTCATGACAGTGAGTCAGAAACTTCTCACAGTCCTGAGCAGACATATCTTTGTTCATGTTCCCTGTGAGTTGCTGGCCACATTTCTCGGTGTCCCGCGCTGTTTCAGCGTTGTCTGTCAACGGCTCTGTCTTCATGCTGCAGCCTGACACCTATTTGGAATGATTTATCTAATTTTGTTAGAAGCGTTAGACCATGTCAGAGGTTAAATACCTCAAAATGATCCACTCGCCTACTGGGCCACCCACGTGTATTGTAGCACTTTTACTCCATAATTAGTAAGTTTGAAAACACTACAGTCTCACAACAACGTGTATAATCACAGACAGACACACATATTTTCCAATTTTTTCTAACCTCTAGTCCTAAACATAACTTCTAATTTAACTCTAACTCAAACCGTTACACCATTCCTTAATATACAGTAAAACCGTTGGTGTTAAATCAACACCCTAAGTGTTAAATTAAAACTCTTCAGTGTGTATATAGGTCCACTAAACCTATATAAACACTGAGAGTGTTAATTCAACACTGACGTTTTTACTGTGTACTAACCCTAATTTAACCTTAACACAAATTGTGATTTTTACCGTACCGCCTCCTATGGCAAATAATACATTTTTCCTGTTCAGGGCCAGGTATCCTTATGACATCGTGCTTGTTTTACTGTCAGTGTAGAGCTTGTTACTTACCTGTATAGCAAAACTTAGACACAAACACCCACTAATTCACACCCATTACAGGCACAGTGAATCTTCTACATTCCTGGTGACTTTGTTTCCGCTTAAAGCCACATTCTAAGTGCAGCGAACCACCCAGAGCTCTGTATAAACAACCGTAGTTCACAGGCCTTCTCTTTCTCACCAGATTCCACTTCATTAATCTTTAATAGCGACTCTATGAGCTACAAAACACCAACAGGCTACATTCTACTGGGGCTAGCGGCTGCAGCTATAGATGTCTCAGATTCCCCAACAGGAACAATGAGCAGCTAGCCTGACAGCCATGTTGACTCAATGGTTCATGCAGAGATGACTGGTCGTGATGACCTCAGTGAAATGTTACGCTCGTCATCACCTCTTCTTGAAGTTATGATTGATGATAAATGTTTAGTGTCATTTTCTTTTTATAGACTTTCGTCAGGTTATCATACCGTTAAATCTGTCACAGTTCTTAAATCCTAACCGTCCCCTATTTTTTAAGTAATTTTTCAATGTATTTTCTCATTCTGCTTGTTATGCTGTTTGATGCTGTGAACCCATCTGCGCACACCTAGAGTGAGCCTTCAATTCCTGCTTGTCCATTTCATCAGCCTCAGGGTAGAACTGACACAAACATACCTGTTCTGAAAATGCATAACACAGAGAAGGACACACCGCTGGCGATTGGTTACACACCGTGTACTGTGATCTTGCATACAAGTACGTGCGTGTGTTAACAACCAATGAAAAGGTTATAAAATGGGACATTATTTCACTGTATTATTAATTTGTTCCACATGCCATCACATTTCAGATGAATTCCCCTTTCCCCTCCCAAATATAAGTTTGAAAAGGCTATATGATAATTTCTCTACCAGTTTTGCCATCAAAATGTCAAACACTGCATAATGTCGGCCTGATGACTATTATTTCAGTGGCGCACCAATATGAGGAATAGTTGGGTTGGTAATTTAATGGAAAGGGTGTTGCTCAGTGCCCAAGGCTATATTTAAGACATGTGAGGACATGTCTTTGCAGCACTCAACATAGACTGTATCTGGAAAGTATTCACAGCACTCTGACCTCTATGATTCCCAACAAGGGTAAGTACTAAGTCATGTTTTTAGTAGTCAAATACTTATTTCACTCATTGTAATGCAAATAAAAAATAACTTTTTTGAAACGTCTTTTTCTTGATTTTTTATTTGTTATACTGTCTCTCAATGTTCAAATAAACATAGCATTAAAATTATAGACTGACCCTTTCTTTGTCAATAGGCAAATGTCCAAATGAGTAAAGGATCAAATACTGCCATTTACTGCTCTTTTTTTTAAAACCCGGTGGTTTGAATCCTGAATGTTGATTGGCTGGTAGCTTTGCTATATGGGAATGTATACCAAAGGTATGACATCACATAGGCCTACATTTTTACTCAAATTTTGTTGGTAACTGGTTTATAAGCGCAATAAGGCATCTACCACACCCCCTTGTGCTTATTTTTCATATACACTCACCTAAAGGATTATTAGGAACACCATACTAATACTGTGTTTGACCCCCTTCGCCTTCAGAACTGCCTTAATTCTACGTTGCATTGATTCAACAAGGTGCTGAAAGCATTCTTTAGAAATGTGGGCCCATATTGATAGGATTGCATCTTGCAGTTGATGGTGATTTGTGGGATGCACATCCAGGGCACAAAGCTTCCGTTCCACCACATCCCAAAGATGCTCTACTGTGTTGAGATCTGGTGACTGTGGGGGCCATTTTAGTACAGTGAACTCATTGTCATGTTCATGAAACCAATTTGAAATGATTCGAGCTTTGTGACATGGTGCATTATCCTGCTGGAAGTAGCCATTAGAGGATGGGTACATGGGGGCCATAAAGGGATGGACATGGTCAGAAACAATGCTCGGGTAGGCAGTTGCATTTAAACGATGCCCAATTGGCATTAAGGGGCCTAAAGTGTGCCAAGAAAACATCCCCCAAACCATTACACCACCACCACCAGCACAGTGGTAACAAGGCATGATGGATCCATGTTCTCATTCTGTTTACCCCAAATTCTGACTCTACCATCTGAATGTCTCAACAGAAATCGAGACTCATCAGACCAGGTAACATTTTTCCAGTCTTCAACTGTCCAATTTTGGTGAGCTCTTGCAAATTGTATCCTCTTTTTCCTATTTGTAGTGGAGATGAGTGTTACCCGGTTGGGTCTTCTGCTGTTGTTGTTGCCCATCTGCCTCAAGGTTGTGCGTGTTGTGGCTTCACAAATGCTTTGCTGCATACCTCAGTTGTAACGAGTGGTTATTTCAGTCAAAGTTGCCCTTCTATCAGCTTGAAGCAGTCGGCCCATTCTCCTCTGACCTCTAGCATCAACAAGGCATTTTCGCCCACAGGACTGCAGCATACTGGATGTCTTCCCTTTTCACACCATTCTTTGTAAACCCTAGAAATGGTTGTGCGTGAAAATCCCAGTAACTGAGCAGATTGTGAAATACTCAGACTGGCCCGTCTGGCACCAACAACCATGCCACGCTCAAAATTGCTTAAATCACCTGTCTTTCCCATTCTGACATTCAGTTTGGAGTTCAGGAGATGGTCTTGACCAGGACCACACCCCTAAATGCATTGAAGCAACTGCCATGTGATTGGTTGAGGTGATCATTGCATTAAGGAGAAATTGGACAGATGTTCCTAATAATCCTTTAGGTGAGTGTATATTTGATATTCTTCTCTAATAGCACACATTTGTATACAGTATATACAGTATCTTTAAACAATAAGGCACAAGGTGGTGGGGTATGGCCAATATAACACAGCTAAGAGTTCCTGGACACCCAAGATGATTCTTTGCTCTTATAAACCAGTTTCCAGAAGAATAAGAGCAGTTAAAAGTAATGGAATTTCAGCCAATCAGCATTCGAGATTCAAGTCACTGGAGGAGAGCCAGGATCTAGGCTGCAAGACCTGTCCTCGTTCAGTGTCCCCTGGCTGGGCACGTATCACAGACTCTCCTCCTCGCTGGTCACGAACCTAGCTACCACACTAGGGTGTGGGAGGAGACCTCCTATACTACAGAGCCAAACAGACCTCGAGACAGAGTGGGAAGAAAGTTCAAATTCCGGAAGAGAATGAATATTTTCTGACGTTGCTTGCCCCAAAGACCGTGTTTAGAAAATAAACGCAGTGTCCCCCCACTGCCCCCCCCTCTCTGTTTTTCTCTCTATCATTCTGTCCCTCCTTCGCTCTCACTCTGTAATGATCCTCATTAGTCTGACGATGACTGAAGCACGGCTTTGACCTGACCTGGAGTCTAGGACTAAGTGAAGGAGGGGAGGAGAGGAAGAGGAAGGGGAGGGAGTTGGAGAGAAGAGTATCCTATGGTGAAATACACACCAAAATATGTACTGTAGAATCCCCAATGCAAATAGATCTAAATTTTACCAAAAAGCATTCTCAAAGGGTTCTGTATGTAACCAAAAAAAGCTATCTTCCCGTGCATGATCTGACTAAAAGCAGGGTTAGAGGGAACTGGGAGGGGAAGAAAAATTGGGAAATTTAAAAAACTGATAATAAAAAATATGACATGGTGATATTAGAATGGGCTCAGCCTCAGTGGTGTGACTAGGGAAGCGTGCCTGCATAATCTACATGCCTACATATTGTTTTGCATTATGTACAGTGAGTGCATTTGAGAGCAGATGGTGTTTACAAACGAGCTTATCTTTTGTTTCACTTAAAGCCCATGTTGCTCATAATGGAGTACACTGTTGAAGTTTGACAACGTTTGATAAAGAATGCAAGCATTAGCGAAATCGTCCCAAAACCTCATTAAGGTGGTGTGTTTTGGTCATGGCATTGCTCTACAGTGCTATTACATTTGGTGTGTACAACTTTTGGTAGAGCGTGGCAGGCTTGTGGGTTTGATTCCCAGGAGGGACCAGTGTAACAGTGCGTCCACTCACTACTTTACATGTCCCTGGATGAAAGCATCTGCTACAGTAAATTAAAGGAATGTAAAATCCTGCAGATTCGTCTTTGATCAGGCTTTATTATACGAGCACCATTCTGCATCAGACCAGTGTGTCGCTAATTAAAATACAGTGGAAAAGAGCTAAATGGCAAACATGTCAGATCAATGACGAACACGATGACAAACATGTAGAGTTAATCACTGCTTGGGTTAAGTAGAGAATGCATTAAGAGTTCTGCCCCTGAGCGACTGGCTCGTCTTCTTTAGTCCAGAAGTTCTGGAACAGCAGCCTCAGCCAGTAATTGTTCTATTAGTCATGTGCCTGTGTTAGTCTGTTAAAATTCAGACTTCTCTTCCCTGTTGACCCTCCTCTGCCCCTCTAGGCTGATGCTGTTGTGTTTCAGCTGACTAGAGAAGCGGTGAGGCTTTGAGGAAGCACGGTGTGGAACCCGGCGTGCTGCACGATTGGCACAAGGCAGAGTTAAAGGCAGAGAAGCATACCAGCTGAGGCTGACTGAAAGGGGGGGTCAAGAGGCTGGGCAGGGGGGTGACTGATGAGAAGAGGGCAGAGGGGGGAATTGTGCTTAGTGACAGTGAATACTGAGAGCCGGGATCTAAGAAGCATCTGGGTCTGTCCTCTGTGTTGTGGCTTGTTTTCAACCCTGGGGGGGAGGGGGTTCGGGTCTCGTGTGGGGGACATCCAGTCACGCACACTCTCACCGGCTGTAACACATCGTTTGTCCCCTTCACAGAGAGCCTGCTACGTCTAAATGCTAACGCGCATTGTGACAAAAAGGAACACAGGCTTAAGGGGGCATTGCACACTTCCGGGTGAAAGTAGCGCAAACAGTAACGGGTGTCGCTAGATGAGGTTGATTATGTGTATTTCTTTTGGGGGGGTGGGATTTGGTTGTTGAATGGGGGTCTTCGCAGTATCGCTCACATAGTTTTTTTTCTAGCTGCCTTCATTCTCGCCTGGAAGGCAGTGTGCTGTGATTGGTGAGAAAGCTGTGCTCCACATTCTGTCTTAAGAATGTCTGAAGAATCAATACTGAAGTGATCGCCCCTATTGTTTGGTAATCATTCCCCCCCCGTCTTTTTCTGCCGTCGGGAAAGATTAGAGGTATGAAGCAGAACTGGTGTGACTGGACACAGCAGCTGGTTCAGTTCGCCCACGCGACCAAAGTGAGCCTTTACTCACACACTGAAGTTTATTCTCTGACTCCACTGAACCACTGTAGACTTTACCAACACACGGAGGCGAATAACCCTCAGATGGAGTCAACTGAAGGGCATAGTGCTCCAGTATGGGCTGAGACCAGCTCTGCGCTGTACGTTACCAGGACTTTTCCAGGGCTTACTAATTTCCAAGGTCATCAGATTGACTCCCGGGATGGCCAGAAGCAGCTAACAGAGGCAACTATGGGACATGGAGTCTTGGGGCCGGTCCTCCAGATGGCGATTGCAACACGTCATGCCATGGCTCCAGCTTTGATCATGGCACTTCAAACGACATGGTGACGTGCTTTCCCCATGGCCTGGTTCCCTGGGATTGCATTTAGCCGGCTGCTGTCCCCATCCACCAGACCAGACATCCTCCTCAAACCCAGTTGAGCCCGTCTCTCAACCCCACCACCACCTGGCCCCCTAACCTGCATCCTTTCCCACTCTCATCCCTTATGTATGACTTAAATTATAAATAGCTCAGAGTCTCTCTCTCTCTCTAGGTCTTTGTGGAAGTGCACTCAGAAGGTATAGGCGAGTTATGTCTACCCAGGCCTCCCTACGGCTCTTAATCACAAAGTGATCATGGGATTGATAGGGCTATGATGGGATGGACTTGCACAGCTAGCATGTTGTCAATGAAACCAAAGCTTTGTTTTTAACTGAGAGCTTTGTTCATTAATTATGCACAGCATACAGTAGTTATGAAACTCATCAGTTGTAATGACAATTATGTCTGTACAGAAAAAATAAAGGAAAACTTTGTTTTCCAACAATATTTCCTTCTTTGACTTCTAAGAAGTTAATCACCATGGTTTGTTATAAGTACAGTAGCGTCCTCACTACGCTGACACCAGCGAATCAAGACAACACTGATCTGTGAAAGGTGTTGCAGCCACGATTGCATTATGTGATGGACAGGGCTATGATAGTGATGAACAGGGCTATGATAGTGATGGACAGGGCTATGATAGTGATGGAC
>JACXGM010031411.1:0-12972 GCA_016801145.1 Umbra pygmaea
TGGCATACAGCTCATGAAAACCCAAAATTCCTATCTCAAAGAATTAGCATATTTCATCTGACCAATAAAAGAAGTGTTTGTAATACAAAAAAAGAAAAGAAAAAGTCAACCTTCAAATAATTATGTTCAGTTATGCACTCAATACTTGGTCGGGAATCCTTTTGCAGAAATGACTGCTTCAATGCGGCGTGGCATGGAGACAATCAGCCTGTGGCACTGCTAAGGTGTGATGGAGGCCCAGGATGCTTCGATAGCGGCCTTAAGCTCATCCCGAGTGTTGGGTCTTGCGTCTCTCAACTTCCTCTTTACAATATCCCACAGATTCTCTATGGGGTTCAGGTCAAGAGAGTTGGCAGGCCAATTGAGCACAGTAATACCATGGTCAGTAAACCATTTACCACTGGTTTTGGCACTGTGAGCAGGTGCCAGGTCGTGCTGAAAAATGAAATCTTCATCTCCATGAAGCTTTTCAGCAGATGGAAGCATGAAATGCTCCAAAATCTCCTGATAGCTAGCTGCATTGACCCTGCCCATGATACAACACAGTGGACCAACACCAGCAGCTGACATGGCACCCCAGACCATCACTGACTGTGGGTACTTGACACTGGACTTCAGGCATTTTGGTATTGGTAGGTCTGATACGTCCACCTTCCATTTTCAGACCATGAGAAAAAAAAATTATCTTGTCTGATAAAATAAAGATTAAACTCTAGGGCCTGAATGGCAAGCATCATGTCTGGAAGAAACCACTCATCACCTGGCCAATACCATCCCTACAGTGAAGCATGGTGGCAGCATGATTCAAGGGAAAGATGAATGCAGCAATGTACAGAGACATCCTTGCTGAAACCCTGCTCCAAAGCGCTCTGGACCTCAGACTGGAGCAAAGGTTCATCTTCCAACAGGACACAACCCTAAGCACACAGCCAAGGTAACAAAGGAGTAGCTACAGGACAACTCTGTGAATGTCCTTAAGTGGCGCAGCCAGAGCCCAGACTTGATCCTGACTTAACATCTCCGGAGAGATCTGAAAATGGATGTGCACCGACACTCCCCATCCAACCTGGTGGAGCTTGAGAGGTCCTGCAAAGAAGAATGGGAGAAACTGCCCAAAAATAGGTGGATCAAGCTTGTACTGTACTACTCAAAAAGACTTGAGGCTGTAGTTGCGGCCAAATGTGCTTGAACAAATTATTGAGCCGAGGCAATTTTTTTATTTTTATTTTTACCTTTATTTAACCAGGTAAGTTGACTAAGAACAATTTCTTATTTACAGCAACGACCTGGGAGCAATTAGGGTAAAGTGTCTTGCCCAAGGACACAACGACATTTGGCTCAGTCGGGAGTCGAACTGGCAACCTTCTGACTACAAGTCTGACTCCCTAACCACTGAGCCATCTGCTGCCCCAGTGAATACAGTGAATGTAAATGTGCTTTTTTGTTTTTTATTTTTAATAAATCTGATAACATTTCAAACACACTTACTGTCCTGTGTGTTTTCCTTGTTCAGGTTTCTACCCCATGTGTTTTGTGATGTTTTGACTCCCTCCTGTGCCCATTCCCTGCCTTGCAGGTTTTCTGTTATTCCGGTTATGTTTCTGTGTAGGTGACGTCATGTTATTATTGTTCCCCAGGTGTTTCATGTTAGCCCTAATTCATTTCAGTATTTAGCCCTTGTGTTTCCTCCTTGTCCTTGTCGTTCAATGTTTTACTGTTACGTATTCCTGTTGCGTGGTCTAGCATTTGGATTATATTCAGTTTAGCCCCTCGTGGCAGTATTTGTTTTCGACGTATTATTGGAAATAAACTACGTTTGATTGCATCTCCTTCGCGCCTGTCTCTCTCTCTCTCCGCTACACCAAGGGACACCGTGACAGTAATTATGGGGTGTTGTTTTGAATTTTGAGGGAAATAATGAATTTCATCCATTTCAGAATAAGGGTGTAACATAAAAAAATGTGGAAAAATGTAAGCACTGTAAATACATTCCAGATGCACTGTACACAAGTTGCACATTGATTTAAAGCTCATAACTTACTATTAACATTGGTGTATACAACTCCAAATGTGTGTTTTGCAGTGAATGTGACTAAATATGGAAATGCAACTTACACAGATGGGATAGCTAGCCAGCACTCAATCCCTGGCTTCTACAAAATCAGATTATCCTATATGGAACAAACTATTGTTTAGTTGTTAATATAACATGTGCATTAATCATCCCTGCCTTTTTAATGCGTCCTCTGCAAAAAGTGTTGCCAGGCAGTCAGAGAGGCAGGTAGTCCAGAAGTGTGACAAGGACAGAGAAAAGCCCTGTAGCAGAAAAAACATATGGGAATGATCAAGGAAGAGGTAAGGAAAATTAGGAGAAAATAGTGGTCAATACTTATCAAAAGCATGAAACCATGGTTGTTTCTCATTATCCACTTTATACTAAACAAACATATAGACATAAAGTGCAACAATTTCAATTACTTCCTAAGTTAGTAAGATAGTAAGGACATCAATAAGTGTTGTTGTTTTAACATCATATTTCTTAATTTTTTGGGCGGCAGTGGCTCAGTGGGTCAAGTAGGTTGTCTACCAGAAGGTTGGTGGTTCGATCCCCGGGTCCTCCTGACCAAGTGTCGAGGTGTCCATGAGCAAGACACCTAACCCCAGCTGCTCCCAAAGAGCTGGCTGGCGCCTTGCATGGCTGACACCGCCGTCGGTGTATGAATGTGTGAATGAATGGCTGAATGTGAGGCTCTGTAAAGTGCTTTGGTGGCCATTGGTCAGAAAAAGCGCTATATAAATGCAGTCCATTTACCATTTACCATTAATTTAGACAGTGCAAAAAAGTAAACATGGCATTCTCGGCTGTTGCAAGTAATCCTGGCCTCCATGAAAAAAATGTTTTTCTGGGCCCCCATCTTAAATAATATTCATATTAATAGAATCATATCTTTATTAACAACTGAACTGTGCCTGAAATCTTAATCTTCCGATACCAGATAGCTTTTTGACATTGTGTGTCTATAACAAATTGAACACCAATGCCAAGCTATTTCATCCAAAACTGTACTGAACAGAAATAGTAAAGCAGCAATTTCGAAGTAAGTTACTGAGTAAACGTTCATTAGCAGTCAGTCAATTGACTGAACCAAAATAAAAGCATCTTTATGTGCATTTCTAAATGCTATATTTACAGTGTACAGTTGGTCCCCTCTTTCATGGTGTATATGTGTTTTCACATAATTGGAAATCCATTGATTAGGGCATAATTTATTCATTCAATTGATAATAATAATAATAATAATAATAATACATGGTATTTATATAGCGCTTTTCAATGACCTAAAGACACTTTACAAAAACAAGAAAAACAAAGAAGACAAAAAGGCAGAAACAACATAAAGGAGGCTATGGGAATAGTCATATGAATCAATGGTTGGCCTTGTCACATTTAGGCAAATTTTCTATACTAGCCTACTCGTGAGTGATTGGTCTGATCAACTGATCACAGTCTGACTGAGTTATATTACTTTCATTAAAACTTGTTAAATCAGTGCTTTCTTAAAGTGTGTGTTAGAGGAGACTGAACTAGTGTGTGGTTATAAATGTCTCATGAGAAGTGAGAATAATAGATACTTGGAAAGGGTGTGAGTGTGCATGCGTGTGTGTGCGCGGGTGTGTGCCGTGCATGGCATGAGGGGGGGTGTAGGGTGCCCTTTTTTCACCAAAATGCCTGTGCGTGGCCTGTTGTCATGCTGTAAACTTGACCAGTGTAGCCTACTGTTGTATTGTCAAACACATGAGTTTGGAGCAGGAAATACACAGCCCTTGTTGTTGCTCATGGATGGTAAATATCCACAATTTGCTGACTTTAAAGATAATGACTGGTGTGTGCACTTACATTTCACTTGAATTTTGATTTGTACTATTAGTTCAAAATTGGACTGCAATATTTATTTAACTAGAGGTACAATTTCTGAGGAAATTGTGAAGTGTAGTTGCGACCACACAGTCTCCAGCTGTGTACTGATATCAACTGCCAAACTGAGGTTCGACCCTGCTGCTGCATGCACCAATCATATCATAGTATGCAATGTGTTAAACATAATGTCATCACTTATGATCAGCATCCTATCACACAGATTTTTAGATGGCTAACATTATTAGCTTAAATCCGGTACCAAGTGAATTGGTACTGTAATCCAGTTAGCATGGTTTTTATACCAAACTCAGCATATTTATTGACATGCTATGCATTGTTTTGTGAAATGAATGTGAAATGAACAAACTCAAAAATACATGGACATAAAAAATTAGATGCCAGGAAACATCTAAATGAATAAACCCAGTGAACTGATACAAATGATCCTGGCTGATGGAGAAGACAGATACATGTGGGATCATTATTTTTGCAAGCATCAGGGGACAGTTGCCTTTTTAATTTAATGAGTTATAACATGTTGTTAATGATTTATAAATGGTTTACAACATAATTTATAAACTAATTATAAACCATTTATAAACGCTTTATAAGGGAGGCTTATTGTGAAGTGTTACCCTTATTTTAATAACTCATATTAAAAAATTGTATATTTCATTACAGCTGGCTACTTTTAGTTCTCTCTTCCAACCCTCGCTGATTCACCTTGAAATGGGACAAAACATTTCTCTTTGATCATCTAAGCCACAGAATTTTTGCAAAGAGCATCTACTTTTAAAATGGTCCAGCATTTTCAGAATGTGTGACAATATTTTTTCTGCGTTACAAAGTAATTTTCTGCATAAAAAAATGCTGAGTACTGCGTAGACATGACCAGTGATTAATAAGTAGTAGTGGTGGTAGTGTTGGAGTGGCTGTAGACATGCCCAGGCCCCAAGGAAGTCATAATCCATCTCTGCTTCAACTGCCACAGTGACTGCTAATGTGCTGATACAACATTGAATAACTAGCTAGTACAGCTGACAGAATATCAAAATGTACTGCCTTAAACATGTACAGACGTGGTCAAAAGTTTAGAGAAAGACACACGTATTGGTCTCCACAAAGTTTGCTGCTCCAGTGTTCTTAGATCTTTTTTTGTAAGCAGTTACTATGGTATACTGAAGTATAATTATAAACAGCACAAACGTGTCACATGCTTTTATTGATAATTACATGAAGTTTATACGAAGAGTCAATATTCACAGTGTTGACCCTTCTTTATCAAGACCTCTGCAAACCACCTTGGCAATGTCAGTTAACTTCTGGGCCACATCTGACTGATGGTAGCCCATTCTTGCATGATCAATGCTTGTAGTTTGTCAAAATTTATTTTATGGGGACTAAGGTCTTGGGAGTTTCTTGACCATAGACCCAAAATTTTGATGATTTGTTCCCACTTGAGCCACTTAGTTACCACTTTTGCCTTATGGCAAGGTGCTCCATCATGCTGGAAAAGCCATTGGTCATCACCAAACTTTTGGATTGGATGGTTGGGAGAACTTGCTCTCAGTGGATGTGTTGGTACCATTCCTTATTCATTGTTGTGGTTTTAGGCAAAATTGTGTTACTGTTGGCATGGCACAGAACTGATGGTAGCGCTCACCCTGTCTTCTCTGGACAAGGTTTTTTCCGGATGGCCGAAACAATTGGAAAGTGGATTCATCAGAGAAAATGACTTTATCCCAGTCGTCAGTAGTCCAATCCCTGTACCTTTTGCAAAATATCAGCCTTTCCCTCATGTTTTTCCTGGAGTGAAGTGGCTTCTTTGCTGCCCTTCTTGACACCAGGTCTCTTTCCAGGTCTTCGCCTCACTGTACATGCAGATGCACTCACACCTGTCTGCTACCATTCCTGAGCAAACTGCACTGGTGGTGCCCCAATCCTGCAGCAAAATCACCTGGCACTTGCTCGACTTTCTTGGGCGCCCTGACGTCTTCTTCACTATAATTGAATCTCTCTCCTTGAAGTTCTTGATGTTCCGATAAATGCTTGAACACTCTTACTAGCAGCAATATCGTTGCCTGTGAAGCCCTTTTTGTGCAAAGCAATGATGAGAGCACGTGTTTTCTTGCAGGTAAACATGTTTGACAAAGGAATAACAATGATTTCAAGCACCGCCCTTATTTTAAAGCTTCCAGTCTGTTACTCTAACTCAATCAGCATGACAGTGATCTCCAGCCTTGTCCTGGTCAACACTCCCACTGTCACACCCTTGCCAAGCAGATGGCAGGGGTGGACATGGACTGAGAGATGGACTCTTTATATGTATAATGGCTGTTTAAGGTTATTGTTTATTTGGATGCATTTGTGTTTTACTATATGCTAGTGCTTAGGTACTGTTGATTATGTTGGAATGTAATATTTGTATGTTGATATGGTATGGGCTGTGTAGCGCCTTCCGCTCTTCCACCTGGTACTGATGGGGATTGATTGCGTCTGATTGCAGAGTATGTCCAGCTGGTGAGTCATGCCCTATTTCAGTCCAGGTTGGAGGAGAAGAGGGCGCGGTTCATTATGATATTGTCACTGTGGGAGAAGGCTGTCCGGGAACATCTACTGGAATTGTGGTTGTGAAAAGTGAGTCAATAGTAAATAAAATGGTAATAAAGAAAGTAATATATGGTAATCGTTTGTTGTTAAACACAAGTATTACCTATCCTGAAGTTGTGCCAGTCAGTGGAGTTATGTAGGGAGTGTGCATATTGCCAGGAGTGATAACATTGCATATTTAGTAATCAGTGTTCTGTGCCGCTATGGAAAGCACATTGAGTATAGTTAAGGCATACACGACTAGGTCGTACTCTGCAACCTCTAGGATTGTTTTCCGGATCATTCTAAATAAAACCTCTACATCTGCCAGCCTGTGTCCTCCTCTCTCCTTTCACCACATCAAGCTGTGACACCCACCAGTGTTAAAGAGACAATCACTGACAAGATGGCAACTGGTCCTTTTGTGGCAGGGCTGACATGCAGTGGAAATGTTTTTTTTGGGATGAAGAGGCTTTGCAATTCTTTGCAATTCATCTGATCACTCTTCATGCCATTCTGGAGAATGTACAAATTGCCATCATCAACACACTGAGGCAGCAGACTTCATGAAAATTAGTATTTGTGTGATTCATTCTCAACTTTTGACCAAAACTGTACATACCAGTATTAGCCTGAGAATATAAGGGCATGACCAGGTACATGTGTACAATTTACACTGCATGAAATACCCTTATGTCAAAACTGTACACATCCTGACACATATTCAGATACATGGTGTATCTATGGAAAGCCATTTTTGTCAATATTAAATAAATAAATATGGCTATGAAATAAGTCCTGAAATAAATAAATGACACAATAAATATATAAATATTTAAATATAAATATATAAACGCAGTCCAATAAAATATTAAATTGTTTTTCATAATGGTGTTTTTCAAAGGAAACCTTTTATTTATTTCAGGGGAATTTTATTTCATAATTCCACATTAATTTATTTCAAGACACTCTTATTTCATAATGGCACATTTCATAATATCCATTTGTTATATTCAAATGAATGGGGCGTGGTTATCTCACAGATTCAAACCAAATCAACAGCACCCGTATTGAAGACTTTATTGAAAAACTCGGGCGGATAAGTGATCTTCAAAATATAGACATAGATATCAAAGTTTTAATTAGTTTGAGACTGATTGAGCACTGTTTTTTGTGTTTATGTTTTTCTTTGTGTTGTCTGGTCTATCAACCTTAGAAATCGCGGATCTGTTTGGTGTGTCACAAAGCATGATTCGGAGGAGATCTATCAACCTTAGAAATCGCGGATCTGTTTGGTGTGTCAAAAACACGATTTAGAGATCTCCTCTCAGGTTGATAAATCGATCTCCTCTGAATCATGCATTGTGTCACACTGAACAGATCCGCGATTTCTCGGGTTGATACCAGATAACACATAGTTAGCGAGCATATCTTCATAAGCTTATGACATCTTCCACACGAACACGTAGCTCAATTGCTCTCAAACTATTTAAAACTTCGAAATCTATGTCTATATTTTCAAGATCACTTATCCGCCCGAGTATTTCAATGGTCAAACATACGGTGCTGTGTGTTTGAATCTGTGAGATAACCACACCCCATTCATTTGAATATATCAAATGGATATTATGAAATGTGTCATTATGAAATAAGAGTGCCTTAGAAATAAATAAATGTCGAATTATGAAATAAAATTCCCCTGAAATAAATAAAAGGTTTCCTTTGAAAAACACCATTATGAAATAAAAAACAATTTAATATTTTATTGGACTGCGTTAATATTGACAAAAATGGCTTTCCATATGTATCAGCCTGTATTCAAAACACCATGACACACCAAGAAACGGGCCACCTTGTGTCAGACTCATTGAATATATTCTGACACACCCCTGACACATGTTGTGTGGAATACTTCGCCCAACTTGATACACCCCGATACATGCTGTATCAAATATTTCACCCAATTTGATACATCCCGATACATGCTGTATCCAATATTTGACGTAAATTGATATATCCGGATACATGCTGTATCAAATACTAGCTGTGTCAGATGCTTGTGATGCTTCCTAACATACTATAGGCACAATATTGATCCTTGATTAATTTACTGTAGTATTATTTTACAATGCTTTTTGCTGTCACCATATGTTACTATTACACCCTCTTCATAAAAGAATAACAGCAGGCTAAAACCCAGGCCATCAGAATAACTTTAATGATCCCCCCTAAGGGAATCATACATGTAATGTTTTGAGTTACTCCCCTGTTTGTATCGTTTTGATTTCTATCCTGTGTGCTTTTTTGTTTCGGTTCCCGCTCTTTATGTCACAAGGTGACTGCTGCATTGAATCATCGATTAAGTATATTTAAACACTTGATCAGTGTGTTGTAGTTGTCCGGCATTGTCTCCCTGTAAGTCTGTGCACCAGTGTGTTCGATGCATTTAAGTGGTTTGCCCCTCATGGCTATTTTGCTTTTGTAAAAACTTTTTAGGAATAAAACTATTTTGGTTTTATCGCCACCTTTTGCGTTTGTCTCATCCGTATGCTGTGCCATGGACAACCATTGCAGTTACAGACTGGGACACGCATTAATTAAATGTCATATAATGGTTTAAATATTTCTTCACACTTTGATCAGTATCATATAAGCTTGGAGGATGCAGTGTACTCATTAAACAACAAAGCTCATAACCAATTTTAAAGGTTGTCAATCAAATTATTTCATTCCTATACCTACTGTACTACATACAATTAACTCTATAAAATAAAAGTATGTATTGACTAATGTTGTCATTACTTAAAGTAAGAATATAGATAAATCCTGCTGTTTGAAAATACACAAACTATGCCTGTGACAAAAGGTTTAGAATTCATTAAATTGGAATACCTTAATTCATAACTAAATACATAATGGCATAGTCACAACTCTTGAAAGTGCAATTTAGAGTTTAATTTTAAGTTAAAAAAAATAAAATCTGGTCTAGCAGCTCTACCAGTCAGATTAATACTGTAATTCTGTCCTTGATAATGCCAAGATATGATGTCTTCCAGGCCAGCTTCATCTTCAGTAGTCATGTTCTCTTTGGTAGCTTCTGGTCATCAGCTGTCAGATGTCAAAGAGTGTTATTAGAAGTGAGTTGCACAGATATCCCACTTGCTCTGCATATTTTCTTTTCTGCCCAGGGACACACCTTATACATCTAATTGTAGTGCAAAGCTAAGTCCACGATTTGCTGTACCTAAATTAGTTCCATGGTCACCGCATTTCTTTAGCTCAGTTTTCTTGATTAATTTAGAATGAACTCACTACTAAGTTGTGGTGGTTTCACCTATAGCCAATTATTTTTCAAATGTATGCACTTACTGTAAATCGCTTTGTATAAGGGGATCTGCTAAATGACCAAAATGTAACTGATGGTTGGAAATACAGTAGATCCTTCAATCTACCATTGTGGTGTCATTTTCATAAGAATTTATAATTTTTATAAGGCATTGTACTTTGTATCAATATGTTTGTTCACACACACAGACAATCAGGGCCCTATCTTGCACCCGGTGCTGTCACACATTAGTTGGGGTTTTCATGTATTGTCTCTGTGATTCCTCTGTATGTGTTGTTCTGCCTCCCTCTTGTGTCTAGTTCTGGTAATGGGTTACGTCATTGTTTTAGTCACAAGTGGATTGTATTAGTAATTAGTTGTCTTTGTATTTAACCATGGTGTTCTCCCCTTGTCTCTTGTCGGTCAATGTTTTACTGTGGCGTCTCCGTGTTCCCTGTTTTCATATTGGAAGAAGACTTGTTTTGCCCCACAAGGCTGTATTATTTTGAAAATAAAGTATATTGTATCAGTGCAACCTTCGCGCCTGTCTCTACCTTTGCAAGACGTGACAGGCGCAATGCAGCACAAAGTCTAAATGCAGGTGCCTTTGCTAGTTTAAGACCGACGCAGTTGTCAATTTCCCTTCAGGCGCCTGCGTTGTTTAATTAGCAAATGCACCTGAGCCCATTTTTACGCCCATGGGAGTGCTGGTCTATGCAAAAGATTACAAATAAAAATATTACGGAGCAAATCCGCCGTCATAATAGCAATGCGCGAAAGGTACAAAAGCACCTGGCTCTTAAAGGGAATGGGAGATTAATCTCTGATTGGTTTATAGCATGTTAAGCCCAAAACACACCCATGAATTAATGAAGACACTTAGTACAACCCTTTTAGACCATGCGCCCGATGCATGGACCCTTTTATCTGCTGTCAAACTAGCAAAAGTGGATTTGGACACGCCCAAAGCGCACTTGCGCCATGCGCTTCACGCCATGCGCTTAGATCGTTAAAATAGGGCCCATAGAGTCAGGACTTCTGCACCCGATGCAATGCAGCGCAAAGTCTGAACGCAGGTGTCTTTGCTAGTTTAAGACCGACGCAGTTGTCAATTTCCTGTCAGGCGCCCGCGTTGTTTAGATAGCAAATGCACCTGCGCCCATTTTTGAGCCCATGGTAGTGCCGGTGTAACAGGGAGGTGTGTTCAGGATATTTCTGGGTGTATTGCTATCTTGAGGCATCGGAAAGTGATTGCGCCATTGACCAACAAAAACATGGTCTAAAGTCAAGGCGCAGCACGTCATAGTTATTTTAACAGCAAATTAGTCAAATGCACCTATGGCATAGGCACAGTGCGCACACTATGCTTGTTGCACACACACAGGGAAGCGCAGCAGCACACAAACATAAAAAAGATTACAAATAAAAATAATACGGTGCAAATCCACCGTTAATAGCAATGCGCGAAAGGTACAAATGCACCTGGCTCTTAAAGGGAATGGGAGATTAATCTCTGATTGGTTTATTGCATGTTACCCCAAAAACACACCCATGAATTAATGAAGACACTTAGTACAACCCTATTAGACCATGCACCCGGCGCATGGACCCTTTTATCCGCTGTCAAACTAGCAAAAGTGGATTTGGACACGCTCAAAGCGGTAGACAGAATAATTATCAATGAATTATCACCTTGTAATGGAATAGTATAAGAAATGCATCAAACTATATTGAAATGTATTTGGAGTACCATCAGATGTATTAAATGGTAGGGGCCTGACACCATTTTTATTTATATAAGGTCCTGGAACTCTGCCACTATTTTCTATAAAGGTCTGCCCATATAATTAACGTAAGGGGGTGACTAGCTGACGTCATAGAATAAATTATGTTGGGAAGTTTGGGAAAAACCCTCCCAAGGGGTTGGCATAAAGTGACGTCATGCAGGTATGAAACTGAGTGTAACCCTTAGGTCCACTGGCCCGGGGGCAGACTCAGCTCTATTGATCTGTCATTATGTTGATTTATGAGTTAAGCCTATTTGGATTCAAAATCTCTTGTACAGTTTCTCTGTTGGCAGGTCAGAAGGAAACTGTCAGGCTTTCGCCACTACAACATCTGCAAGACCACTGCCTTGCAATATTTCCATGGATGAGTGGACAGGGAATACAATGACAGAGAATCTTTAGATGTCTTGTTTTTAAACAGTAAGTGAACAGGAAATACTCACATGAAACACTATAAGCCAGCAAATTCCCTCATGATGCACTGACATTTCTGAAGGACCTGAAAGCATATTTTATAAACTATTTGACATTTTTTAAACAAAGTTCACATTACAAGCAGAGGTGGGACCAAGTCATTGTTTTCAAGTCACAAGTCACATTTGGTTGCAACAATAAGACTTCAAATTTTTATGTTGCCTTCAAAATAAAGGTATGCAGAGTGTCTATAGTTTTAGTGTGTATTGTGTAAGCTACATTTTCAAAGGTAAAATCTATGTAGGGGAAATTATAAATGAGGAACATTTTCTATTTCAATAATACTTAAAGCTCCACTGTGTATTTCTTTGAGTTGATTCTTAGCAAAAAACCTTTTGTTCTTTCACAAATATGTGCTAATTCATGTGTAATTACTTCCACCTAATAATCAAAGTATTTTCGTAAGTGTAGAATCTTCCATTCACAATACATGCAATCGTGCCCGCTCACCATGTTACGCCTCCATCTTTAAAATACATTAGCCAAAGAGGGACATACCTGGAAATTCAAGCTCGGCCATTCACGCTTTTACACAAGTGGCACCGTGACAAATGCCAGGGGGAGATTAATCACGACTGCCGGGAAATTTCAAAGTCTGTTGAAGATGTAAGATCATGCCTGTTCTCGAGGACATGTAATAGTAGCGCTGGCTCAAGCTATAAAGTAGTCAAGAACGTTTGGCTGGCAACACAAACAGGGATTTTTCGTTTCAAAATAATAGCGCTCGTGGTTCATTGCAATAATCATTGCTTATTCATTGCATGTCCATGTTCATGTTTTGCTAAAATTAGTATTCTGTTTGAATAAAACAGACTCTAGT
The DNA here is from genome assembly GCA_016801145.1 of Umbra pygmaea. Lineage (NCBI taxonomy): Eukaryota > Metazoa > Chordata > Actinopteri > Esociformes > Umbridae > Umbra > Umbra pygmaea. The sequence goes on from JACXGM010031411.1 coordinate 12,915, forward strand.
GAATGTTTTTCAAATGTAATCGTGTTTTCACATGAGACACTGACAATATATTCAATCA
>JACXGM010031412.1:0-12972 GCA_016801145.1 Umbra pygmaea
TAGTGAAGCTAGTACCATGTTGGTACTGATAGTGAAGCTAGTACCATGTTGGTACTGATAGTGAAGCTAGTACCATGTTGGTACTGATAGTGAAGCTAGTACCATGTTGGTACTGATAGTGAAGCTAGTACCATGTTGGTACTGATAGTGAAGCTAGTACCATGTTGGTACTGATAGTGAAGCTAGTACCATGTTGGTAGTTTGTCAGCTAAAGCTGTGGCCCCATCGTTCTCATCTTAGCAGGCTACCTCTGAGGAGCTTTTAAAGCCCATTTAACTATTGATATAAAAACTGCTACTGGGGCAGATGATCTTAATCCATGTCTTCTGCAGCTTGCTGCAACTATTCTTGTTGAGCTACTTGCTCACATTTTTATTTTATCCATTGTAACAGGTATTAGTCCTAAGTTTTGGAAGACTGCTCTAATACTTCCACTTTTTAAATGTGCTGATCCCAGTGATTTAATGTGGTGATCCAAGTGATTTAATGTGGTGATCCCAGTGATTTAATGTGGTGATCCCAGTGATTTAATGTGGTGATCCCAGTGATTTAATGTGGTGATCCCAGTGATTTAAACCAGTGGTTCTCAAAGTGGGGTCTGCAGACCCCCAGTGGTCCGTGACATGTAGCCAGGGGATCCGCAAAAATGTCTGTAAATACTGTGCTGATCAACAGTGCATTCACAAAGCCAGGAGTGCTTCAACAAAACGAACCAACCCTCTGACTTACTCTATACTACATAGCTGTTGTGCTCTGTGATTGGCTGATGCACAGAGGGCCTCATACTTAGCCGCCCAACAAATTGCTAAAAGTAAGAAACCTCATTCAAACAGGGTTGAATTGGTACTCGCCACAGCAGAGGAAATGTGTGATGTGATGCTGGGAACAGACACAGCTAATCGAATTAAGATGGTACCACTCTCAAATGACACAGTAAGAAGGCAAATTGAGGATGTCATTAGATTTAAAAGCAGAGATTGTTGAAAGATTGCTAGCATGCAAACAATTTTCAGTTCAGCTTGATGAGTCTACTGACACTGCAAATGCTGCACAGCTATTAGTTTTGGTTTGCTACACATGGGAAGGACAAATCTTGGAGGAGTTGTTATTTTGCAAAGAACTGCCAGGTCGAACAACAGGTGAGGAAATACAAAAAATATTGTTTAACTTCCTAAATGAAGAGGCTTGGCAGGGGGAAATCTGTATAGCTGTATGCACTGATGGTGCAGCGGCAATGACCGGTCGCAAGAGTGGGGTTGTTGCGAGAACTCAGCCATTAAACCCAAAGATGGTGGCAACCCACTGAATGTTACAAAGGCAAGCGCTTGCCTCAAAGCCATGGAACCAGACTTGCCTTCATTGCTCAGTATCGTAGTGAATGTTGCCTTCATTGCTCAGTACCGTAGTGAATGTTGCCTTCATTGCTCAGTACCGTAGTGAATGTTGCCTTCATTGCTCAGTACCGTAGTGAATGTTGCCTTCATTGCTCAGTACCGTAGTGAATGTTGCCTTCATTGCTCAGTACCGTAGTGAATGTTGCCTTCATTGCTCAGTACCGTAGTGAATGTTGCCTTCAGGTCAAATCGAGGCCACTGCAATCACATCTGTTTGCACATCTTTGTAATGAAATGGACGCGAGACACGACACCCTGTTGTACCACTCTGAAGTGGTAGATTATCATGCCAAAAATAATTTCATGGCTCAAAACCAACTCAATCTTAACTAGCCCAATTACTTCATGCAAATCAGAGTTGACATATTTTCCCAATAAATGTATCAATGAACTGTGATATTATATATTTTTCTATCTTATTCCCTAAATTGTTCATTTCCTAAACAAAATGCTTTATATCATAGCAGTCAGTGCTCATTTGAAAACGCACAAACATGGCAGCACTGTTTGCAGCATGAAGGATAATTCCATACATGACAGACTATTAATTAAACTATTGCTTATATTAGAATGTTTACAGTGTCAATGGCACACTGTGATGGAAATACACAAATCAATCATGAGAGCCATTTGCTCTGGCCAAAGTAGGTCCCAGAACAAACAACATCAAATCTAAGTGGTGCCGGTTGTTGTTCCGGCAGGACCCGGCTCAAATTAAGCACTGCCTACCAACAGCCAACCTACCCCACACCGTCTAGGTATCCCCATCAGCCATGCACAACCCAACACACACAGAAAGCCTAAAGCAAATAAACGAAAACACACGAAACAAAACCTGACAAAAACATGCAAGCACAGAATTTACAAAAAGAAAGGTTAAAGTAAACACATTTTGAAAAATTACTCCCCATTTCCCGCTCCCAAACAGTGTTTGGTGGAGTGTTTGTTGAATGCCATAATACATTAATAGACTTGAGAGATTACTGCTTTCTGTTTGGGAAGAAGATTCAATAGAGCATCCCAGGCCTGGTTTGGAGGTAAATCGGGAAAGCCAGAAAATTGGGAGTACCAGCTGTCTTATCTGGAGGTGGTGTAAAAAAGCTGAGATGGAGGCAAACAGTGTTTAGAGGCCAGAACAGGACAACTCTGGTGCAAAATGAACCTAGGGGTTAATAACACATTGGTAACAAGTCGACCGTTCTCTGGGATATGTTTTCATGCTAATCAAATGTGCCCAGTGAAAACTGATAATTATCTTATAATTATAGCTAGTTTTGAGGGCATGGATGAAGTAAAAATAAATTGCTATTTTATACCATTAACAAGGCTCAAAATAACACCAGACCTTCATGGTAGCATAATGATTGTCCCTTCATTCAAACCAAAGCATTGAGAACTTTAAGTATACAGACAGTTTATTAAAAAAATAGTTTAAAAGAAAGTACTTTTTGCGTATACAGCCATGCGCCATCTTCGGAAAACAGACTCAATCAGTCAAACCACGAACACCGTGCTACGTGAGCTGGACTTGGAATCTCACATGGTAAGAGGTTTTGCGGTCATTCATGCAGATCAATGACCAAGACTTACAGCTGGCAATGCAAACTAAAATCACACACAATTTGTTTACAGCTCAGCTCACGTAGCACAGAGGTTGTGGTTTGACTGGTTGAGTCTGTTTTCCGAAGATGGGGCCTGGCGTCTCACTCTCTCTAGCCAGGCATGGTTGAAACATATCTCACTGTTCTACAAATGTTTGGAAGGAGCTCCTAGCACCTCCAGATTGCTGTATTCAACCTTTCACTTTAATGTTCCAAAAATGACGATAAAAAGTTTTTGACCAAAATTGAAGTTAAAGCCTTTTGCCTTTGCAGGGCAGTATAGCTAAGTGCATCGTGCTGAGCATAACATAAGCCATACACCAGCATTGTCTCACCAGATCAGATAGTAGGCTACACAAAATGAAAACGGAATAGTCCCCTGGTTTGACACCTATGGTCAGCCAGCGCAGTGAACTAGCTTAGTTGCCAAAAAGAAGAAACATCAGCATCACCTCCACCTTCATGCATTTCTGAAGTCTTCCTCATGGGAATCGAAATGCATCTTCCCCCGGCAAGTTCAACATGAAGGCGCACAGGGAAGTGAAGAGAATTTTTCACCTTTCTTCATGGATTAGACATTTCAATGGGAGGAATTTATCCCTCTTCAGGGCAACAACTGAGTTGAAGCCTGGGATTATAAGTACCTCCCTCCCACGGTAGATCAGCTCCTCTCTGCCCCTCAGCTGCAACACAGCCTCCTTGTCATGAAAGTTTTGGAAGTTTGTCATGAAGACTTGTGATTTGGGGCTGTCACCTCCGTCCGTTAGATGCCTGCTGATACGGTGAGCCTGGTCTAGCTTTAGAGACTGAAAAACAGAGGGAAAAATCTCTGTGAAGAACCCAGCCAGAAATCCGACAGGTTCACGCCCCTCAGGTGAGCCGACTACTTTGAGGTTACAGTGCCTGGAATGAGACTCGAGGTCATCAGTTTTATCTACCAGCCATTGGTTTTTGCTTTCCAAACTGGCGACTGCCTGCTCCAGGCCTACAATCCAATCACTAACTACTAGATTTCTCAAGTAAACACCTCAGTGTCAGCTTCGCTATGCTACTGCAAGTACTGGAATATGGAACGTTACTAAAGAGATACAAGCAGCAGTGGGTGTATGACTTTGGTTGGCAGTTGAAAGCAATAAATAATCAGATCTAAAAGTCATAGCCTAGCCTAAGATTCAGCTAACCTGGTCAAGCAGAGAGAGGTGTCAGGACCCTTAAAGGGACCGTACACAGAAATACATGAAATAATGACAACAGTGACCAGCACTGGCTTAAAAGGACTAGAACAACAAATAAATGAGTCTATATACTCAGTTCCCTGTGCACGCCTGCCCTCTGCTGGGCAGGATGTGACTATCTATGTTATCACTTGTCAGAAAATTATGAAGGACACCATGTTATTTCTAGAGGTATATTTCCCCATATTATAATACACTCATGTTTTTAAAATGCTGTCAATTCCACTTTCAAAACTGATTCTAGATCATCAGGATTAATCATGCAAGAATTCTGTAAACCCAGGAATTTATAGTTTTGTCTGAATTTGAACCGTTATCACATTATTATTAGCCATAATGTTCAGTGTGTTCTGCTTACAGTAAAAGTATAATGCAAATAAATTATGCAAAGTATAAAATGCAAATCTGAACTAGCTAAACGAGAATATTAATTTGATCATTAAGTAAAGATTAAATGTCTGCCCTCTAAATAAATAAGGTCCACATTCACCACCAGCTCCATGCTTGGATCTTGAGACGCAGCATCCAAACACATCATGTGTCCTAGTTCGTTTTCAGCATCCAAACACATCATGTGTCCTAGTTCGTTTTCAGCATCCAAACACATCATGTGTCCTAGTTCCTTTTCAGCATCCAAACACATCATGTGTCCTAGTTCCTTTTCAGCATCCAAACACATCATGTGTCCTAGTTCCTTTTCAGCATCCAAACACATTATGTGTCCTAGTTCATTTTCAGCATCCAAACACATCATGTGTCCTAGTTCCTTTTCAGCATCCAAACACATCATGTGTCCTAGTTCCTTTTCAGCATCCAAACACATCATGTGTCCTAGTTCCTTTTCAGCATCCAAACACATTATGTGTCCTAGTTCATTTTCAGTGTTCAGAGTCATTAAGCCACTTGCGCCAGCATCACTAGTGAAGGCAGAGAACATGCTAGTACCTATTGTCAATGACCTGTCTGTTCCTTGTGCAGACATTTAGAAGAATTCATTGTCAGACCTTACATAACGTTTTTTCCCCAATTCCACTTAATCCTGATCACACTGTTAAATGTAGCTGTTCTAAAAGGAGTTCTGTTTGGTATCTGATTAATATCAAATCAGCTTAATAAAATGCAGCTAGAAAGCAAATCTGGCATGCGTTTTACAGCAAACGTCAGCAGCCGTCAGGGGGTACTTTTGGGTACCAAACAAGAAACAATAGCTCTATTTTAAGTAAAACAGTCCTCTTACTTCCTGTAAGCACTATATTATATAGGCAGCCTATAAGGAGGCTACTGGTTTACCTGTAAGCAATATATTATATAGGCAGCCTATAAGGAGGCTACTGGTTTACCTGTAAGCAATATATTATATAGGCAGCCTATAAGGAGGCTACTGGTTTACCTGTAAGCACTATATTCTATAGGCAGCCTATAAGGAGGCTACTGGTTTTTATCCTTTTCCATAAGTTAATTTATTCTCTTTCCTGTCCATTCATTCATTCCTCCTTTTTCTTTCCCCAGGACGAGACATCGCTGCGTCATCGCCCCAGCCACAACATGCAGGGCAATGATAAGAACCTGACCTCACCCTCTTCTTTTGGCAGCCATTTTGAGAGGACAATCACTGTTGTCAGGGACAACCGTAGCCTTGGTATGTTATCAGTGTTTCTCATGTTGGCGGGGTGTCTGTGTCTATACATTTTTGGCATGTCAATCCTGGGCCATGAGGAGGAGAAGCTAATAATCGAGGGAAAGCGTCAATATTTTCAGGAGTTGAGGTAGAATTGTATTGAAAACATCTGTATAGAAAAACATCTGTTAAGTGTATTTAATTTATCAAATTAACTTATTCGATTGATTGCACAGGAAAGTGAAAGTTTGGGAAGAGTAAAATACTAAACAGAAAGTTAGAAACGTTTCATTGAGGACACTAAGCAATAACTGTAAGTGGTGTCTGTCAGGGAGAACACATGACAGCTTTGCATTAAGCTTAAATTACAGATGTTGCTCATTAAAATGTCAGGTAAAGAGTGGTGTCTGTACACCGCAAACAATTGAATTAAGGCTCAGTGCGAGTAAAAAAGAAAAATACAATTAGTGGCCAACAGGTGGCATCGGTGAGCGCATGAATTAATCGAAAGCTGTGTTAGAATTGCAATGGTTAATATTCTCATAAAAAAAAATACATCTTGAAGTTGAAGGTACTATTTGTAGAGCTGTAACAATGGAGCTACTTTCTTAAAATGCTGTAGAACTGTATATTTGGAAAATCCCATAAACTATGGATATATACTTTGTAACAAAGTCAATCCTCTATAGCTCAGTGCGCTGTGTACCTTTTATAAGCTAATATCAGAGGTTTTCTCTACAGCTGAGCCAGATAGCTCAAATATTTCAATACCAGTGTAAAGTTTCAATATCATAACTTTTTTATTTTTAGCATTAAACAAATGTAATTGTATTTAACCAAATTATATAACTATTTTATTAATGTGAAGTTGTGAAGTATACTGTATATCACTGTTTCTCAAATGCTTGAGTAATGTTATATATAACGCCCATAGAGCGGCGAGTTAGAGAGGTAGCGAGGTCTCCAATTTCGCCTTCCTTCAAACCTGGTGTGAACAGGGGTCTGGCTACACCTCTAGGGAGAGGTGATCAGACTGTCCTAGGCTGGGGGAGGAGATGGATTTGTATTTGAATGTGTTTGTAGGGTGTTACTAACATACAGAACAATCTTTATGTACAACCAATGCTGACAAAATTTATAATTGAGGCGTATACTAAGCGAAAAGTCTTATTATTTATGGAGAATACTACTACTCCTTAGAAAGATGTTTTATTTGGTGGACAACTTATAAGTTCTGCCTTTAGTCATGTTAAATAAGATAGGATTCAGTTAAATTAAGAAATTAATCATATAATAATACAATTACATTCAATGTGGATAGGCTGTTTTGCCATATAGCTCCGCTTAATTAAAAAAGTATTAGGCTATCCAAAGGGAGGTTGTGTTAATGCAGGATTCTACATTTTTTACACAGGAAAAAATAATGTATTATTTTCTAAAAACACAGCTGTATTGGCCATGAGATTTCATTTTTAAATTAGCAAATTCCAACTTTTTATTGTTAACACAGTTATCCGAAAGGTCTGATCCTCCCAAGTTATCCTCATATCTGCAGTGAGTGAGTGCGACGGGAGAAGCAGAGTTGCATTTTTATGGCTTGGTTTTTCTCATTTTCCATCATTAGAGAATGTTACTGAAACCCAGTCATTCTGTCCCTCAGAGGAAGGGGAATGCTGTAGCTGTTATTAAAGACACTGTCATTTTTTATTGTCTAAAAAGTTATAAATAGCCTGTTTTGACATGGTACAGTACACGTATTGCAGGCTATTTAATTCTGCGCGCCATAGAATATATCCCTGACAACAGAAAACATTTGTGATGTGTTGAATAAACTACTGCTTGCATAGCCTACAGCAAGGAAGTATACATGCATTTAGTAGACTCAATGATATAGGGAGATTGGCAAACAAATTCTGTATGTGTAAGCTTAAAAACATATCGTAAACTTGAAATATTAAAATGTGAAATTATTTGTTTATTTAATTTCATTCTATCCATAAATAGATATCCCTACTAGGGTTTAAACTAGCAACCTCCTGCATCACGGGCAAGTATCTTATTAATTCGCCACACATTCTGTGAGAAGCATCTAAAGTTATTGTAACGAGTTATAAAAATACGTTTTGAATGTATTTTGAGCAGTCAGGATTGTTTTAAACTATAAAACTTTATCTATCTGTAACTTGTTGTATAAATACAGCTGTTCTGTAATGCATTCTAGAGCACATTTACACACCCACGTTTGTTTATTGAATCAGAACACAGGTAAAACCTTTAAAATATGTCTAAGCTGAGCTTTTCTTAAAAACGTGATGTCTTTTTGAATACACTAATATCTAAATGTTGTGATCAAATCAAAAATTGTACAGTAGAAACTGATTGCGTTTTCAGAGGATAGCTTATTACGGTCTAGTGTCACTATGTGTCTATAATTGTCCATTTCATCTGAACTAAATTTACCCTACATTACCGCGGTAAGATTGCCAACAAATTAGATGAGCAACATCTGTATGGTGAGCAGTGAAATCAACACTGTTCGTAGCAGTTAGTAGTTACGTAGTTTTAGATTTGTTCCAGAATAAAAATAGCAGGACTGTCATGTTGTTCAATTGGTCTTTCGTAATGTAAATTAATGTCACTTTCCAGATGGGGCAATGTAGCAAACCTTTGCAACGCTGTTGTTTACTTCACTTTGTGTGAGTATTCAATTGATGAATGTTTGCAAATTGATTTGGTCACGTGGGACCACAGACGGTTTTGTTTGAGTATATTTAAATGAATAGCTGACACCTTACTAACATTAAGTGCTGTGGACAACAAACAAAAAGATCATCCTTTATTGATATGAAACATTTATTTACTACTTGTATCCTACTATACTGTGTATAGTATGATGTGTCACTTTTGTGTTAACATGTTTTGTGTCAACATGTTTTCTGTGAATGTGTTGTGTCAATGTTTTGTGTGTACGTATTTTGTTTCAACACATTGTTTGTGTATGAACACTTAAGGTGTTTGATAAGCCAGTTTTGGTAAGAATGCATTTGGTGTGAACTTGTGGTTTGTGAGAACATAGTTTATCAGAACTTAAAACCCATTGTTTTTGAAAACATTTGTGAGATGCCATGGTTTGGGAGAATTCATGCTCAGTAGAACATGTTTAAGAAAACATTCTTTGTTAAAACACTTTAGAACACAGTTTATAATGCGACATGAATGTTATTGAAAGTTTCTGATGTATTTTTGGTTCTTGCCTTTTTGGAGAATGTATTGTGTGTTTCGAATATATTTGTACCACACTTTGGAAAAGAGTATATTAGTTCACAGGATTGAGATTTAACAGATTTAACATTTTCTGAAATTGGCATCACAATCTGCACTACTATTTATATATATATATATATATATACATTAAATAAGAACAAAAGATGTGGTGAAGTGCAAAAAAATTTTCAGAAGGAACTACAGATGTTGCATGTCCGTTAGTATAAAGATGCATGCATAAGAAAACATAATAACATGCAATAACATCCACCATGAAAGCTGCTTCGAAAGTTGAGTTGGTTGTAGCATCAATGACACAATTACATTTAAAAGCAGTATTGATGCAGAGACTGTCAAGTAGCTGTCCTGGTTTTCAGAGGTAAATAGCAGTCCCTGACGGCTGCAATGCATATTGGCTGTTCAGTGGGTGGATAAGATCTAAAGTGGTATATTTCAGGTGTGTGGTCTTTGTAAATGCTTCAGAGGGCCTTTAGCTTTCTACCACCTACATTTTGCTAAACCTTATAAGGAACTTAGATGCAGGTGGCCATCAAATGTGTGACTTGATATATCTGTTGATTCAGTTCTACTTCAGACTCTAACTGTGGTTGTTTAAATCTACAGATGACATAGATTCTTAATTTGATCATCCTGTTGTTAAAAGAATTATCCTGCACAGCAAGAAAACTTGCAATGTATTTAAGTTTTAACACTAGGCACACTTTGAATTGTGCTGCAGAATAATTTTCTTGCTGTGTGAAACTGTCTCAAATTAAGATACACCTGTATGCGTTGGTAACCCATGCACTATGATTGTATTGTAATTTGAATGTAAAAAACAGACAATAAAATATATATTTGACCCTACATAAGTTTTGAAAGTCATTTCTTTGACCTACCTTCAAATTATGTACGGCCATAGTGTGTGCTGGTGTAGTGTTAGATTCCTGTGCCTGTGTGTGGCTGTATCCCTCTGCTCTTTTGTGTCCCATTGTGTCTAGTCCCAAAGATGTTTCTTTGTGTTTTGGGCTGAGGGGCCCATTTTCTTTGCTAGAGGGACAGAGACTCACTGCCAACTAGAGCCAGAACGATATATTGGTTGGCCCTTAGTATCAGTTTACCAATATATCGGTTAGCCCATAGTAGCAGTTTACCGATGTATTGCTTAGCCCATAGTATCAGTTTACCAATATATCGTTAGCCCATAGTAGCAGTTTACTGATATATTGGTATTGGCAATTTATTGACTAATATTATTTACATATTATGAATTGTTCTACAAGAGGAAATGGTGCACAATCTTACAACAGATGGAGTTAAAAGAACTTAGGTGAATGTAAATAGAAGCAGGTCAGAATAATAAAACACAAATGTTTATCATAAACTGCTGGATTTAAAGTGGCAACATTTTTGTTGAGCTTGCTAATGCGAGGAAGCTATGTTAGATCAAATAATTTTTTTTTGCTGGAATTAGTATGGCGATGCATAATTCAACAATTGCCCCTGAATTGGGAAGGAAATTGCATTGGTGCAAGGAAATGTAAATTAGCATACATTTTTCAAACTTTATATAAATATCTGGAAAGAATTTATATTCAAAAGTGAAGATAGCACATCACTCACATCCTGAACAGATTTAAGCACAAATTCATGCAGAAAAGTGGATTTCTTAAATTCAAGCTATAATTACAGAAACATTGGCAGATATCGAGGTTCACAAAGGAAACTAATATCGGGTACAACAATCCCATCAGTCAGGCTCCGCTAACAAGGCCTCCAAATGTCTAAAACAACAATCTCCCACCCAGTTTCACAGTACTATTAAATACACTGCCTGGCTCTTCAAGACACTTGGAGACACTCAACACTGCAGGTCTCCACCAACACTACATAAATGCAGTTTCACTTGAGCTAGGTCTTTTAATTCTTTGTGTTTCTGATTACATTGAAACATTATAAAATGACATACAAAAATCCTAACGCCTATATGTGCATAAAGCAGAAACATTAGAAAATGACATAAGACAATCTCATTGTTTATATCTAGCAGAAACATTATAAAATTACATATGATCCCAGTGCTTATATAAAGAGTAAATGTGATAAAATGACATGATGATTCCATTGCCTATATACAATAAACACTATTATTGAGGACAGTGACGGGCCAGACCAAAGGGATAGATATATAGCTCAGACAGGAAGGCAGGCAAATCGCCAGGGTGGGGGAGTAAATAAGCCATGAATATGAAAATATTCATGGCTTAACAATGAAGCTGCTTGTTTAACAAAAGGTAATCATAGCACCTTGATGGGAATACTCAACACTACATTGCATGCTGACGCATAAGGGTTTTAGTTTAGCAGGGACGGACGGATAGTGGTGAATTTGTGGCTTGCCAAAGTCAACAGAACGTCTAAAACCGGGCCTGTGTTTGAAGGCTGAAGGGAGCATTTAATCCGTGTTGCACATGAGCAGTCACCCCTGTGTGTGTGTGTGTGTGTGTGTTACCGCTGCTAAATACTCGATAGCCGACAAAAGCCCTTCTTACTCATGTTGGCGTGAAACTGTTTGTTTAATCTCCCTAACAACCTTGGTGACCTGTGTTTGCGCCTGTGTGTCTGTTGCTGTCTGCGAGTTCTGGTCTGTGTTCAATTATTGGGGATACAGTAGCAAGCTAATCAACCGTTCCCCACCATGTGTCTTTGGGTGTCTGTGTGTGTGTTTGTGTTGGGTGGGTCGGTGTGGGTGGGCGTGTGTGTGGGTGGGCGGGTGGGTGTGTGCATGAACATCAGTATTAGTCTCATTATTATTATTATTATTATTATTATTATTATTATTATTATTATTATTATTTCAATTTTCCTCCCTTCCCAAATCCCACTGACCCTGCCTTGTCGGCAGCTCCGCAATTCTTCATGACAGACATCTGTCCCGATGTGTATTGTGGAGTGAAGGCAGGAGACCGAACAGGGATGGTGGAACTTTGTGGTTCCAAACTTCTCCCTTAGGACGGTATACATATACAGGATGCACTATGAAGTTACATATACACAATATACTCAGGCTCTTAACGCGCGTGGACGTGGAATAATATAATATATATACTGTGCCTTGCGAAAGTATTCGGCCCCCTTGAATATTTCGACCTTTTGCCATATTTCAGGTTTTAAACATAAAGACATAAAACTGTAATTTTTTGTGAAGAAGCAATAACAAGTGGGACACAATCATGAAGTGGAACGAAATTTATTGGATATTTTAAACTTCTTTAACAAATAAAAAACTGAAAAATTGGGCGTGCAATTTGGGCGCACAACAAGTAAGTTAATACTTTGTAGCGCCACCGTTTGCTGTATGTTTTGGATCATTGTCTTGTTGGAAGACAATTCTCCATCCCAGTCTCAGGTCTTTTGCAGACTCCATCAGGTTTTCTTCAAGAATAATCCTGTATTTGGCTCCATCCATCTTCCCATCAATTTTAGCCATCTTCCCTGTCCCTGCTGAAGAAAAGCAGGCCCAAACCATGATGCTGCCACCACCATGTTTGACAGTGGTGATGGTGTGTTCAGGGTGATGAGCTGTGTTGCTTTTACGCCAAACATAACATTTTGCATTGTTGCCAAAATGTTCGATTTTGGTTTCATCTGACCAGAGCACCTTCCACATGTTTGGTGTGTCTCCCAGGTGGCTTGTGGCAAACTTTAAACAACACTTTTTATGGATATCTTTCAGAAATGGCTTTCTTCTTGCCACTCTTCCATAAAGGCCAGATTTGTGCAGTATACGACTGATTGTTGTCCTATGGACAGACTCGCCCACCTCAGCTGTAGATCTCTGCAGTTCATCCAGAGTGATC
>JACXGM010031413.1:0-12972 GCA_016801145.1 Umbra pygmaea
GGGCATAGTGCAGCGTTTGGGGGGTGTGTGGTTCAGCAGAAGGCGGTGGAGGCACAGCGGGTCAAAAAGGTAGAAGGGGTCACGTATGCGGAAGCGGTGCGGAGAGTGGGGGGAATGGGGGTGGGTGTGCAGGTGGAGCGGGAGAGGGGTGTAGGCCCGGTGGTGGAGGGTGGTGTGTGTGGTCGTAGTGTGGTGTTGTTGGAGAAATGCAAGCATGAGTGTGTGGTGGGCAAGAATTCGTTGGTGGTGGGAAGAGTGGAGTTTTTGGCGTTCTTGTGTAGTGTGATAAATGTATGTAGCCAGGTGAAGGGACGGAATGCGAGGATTGATGTTGTGGTGGGAGCAGCTAAGGATTTTATGGGTGTCGCTGATGTCACCGGGGAAATGGTGCACGAGATGATGAAGGGGAAGGGGATGGGGGAGGGTAGGTAGTGGGGTGGGTGGGGTTAATTTCTGGGATCGTGGAGTGTTGGGGTGGTGTTGACGTGGGTGGGCCGTGTCCGGCCTCGCTCTCCGGTGCTGTTGGTGGCGGTGTATGCGCCTTTGGTGGGTGCGATTCGCCATAAACCCCAAAGAAGAAGAAGAACCTCACTCTTGATGTGCGGAGGTGGAGATGGCTTGTATGATAATGGCTGCTGAGGTGACTATTCCAGTTGGTAAGTGTGGGGGGCGACAGCGTGTGGTCCCGTGGTGAACGGCTGTTTGTTCAATAGGGGACAAAGAGAGGGATGTAGCATTAAAGGTGTTGAAACGTGGATTGACAATGAGTCGTTTGGAGGATTATCAGAGGAAAAGGGCGGTGGCTAGGCGAACGATTAAGAGGGCAAAGAGGGACGCATGGCGGGAGTACGACTCTTGGTGGGCTGTGGAGGATGTTTAGAAAGATGGGGGTAAGAGTAAGGGGGGTGGCATTCCTGTGTTGGTGGAGGGGGACGTGTGTGCGGTGAATGATGTGGATAAGGCTGAGTTCAAAGGATGGGCGTTTGACGCGGTTTAGAGGTGTGGTCATTTATGTGAGGAGGCACAGAGGAGGTGCTGTTGAAGGAGCAAGTCGATGTACTGGGTAGGAGATTGGAGGGGGTGATGCTTATGGATATAGAGTTTTCTATGTACAAACTGGATAAAGCGCTGGAGGGGTGTGGTAGTATGGCGCCTGGTGAGGATAGGGTGTGTTATGTGATGGTGAGGAATGCATCTTTAAGTGTGAAGTTGGCAGTACTGGTACTTTTTAATATGGTATGGAGGAATGGGGTACTGCCGGGTGGGTGGCAGAGGGCAGTGGTGCTGCCGTTTGTCAAGTAGGGTAAGGAACCTACAAAAGCCACCAGTTATAGACTCAATGCACTCACTTCAAATGTGTGTAAACTGATGGAGAAGATGATTGTGAGTAGATTGGTGTATTATTTGGACAGTAGGGGTTTGGTGAGTGAGGCACAGAGTGGGTTTAGGAGAGGTAGGTCGACTACGGATGCTTTGGTTACGGTTAGTACGGAGATAGCCTGTGCTTTGTCTAGGAAGGAAGTAATGTGTGTCACTTACTTTGATGCTGAAAAGGCTTATGATACTATGTGGAGGGAGGGATTGATGATTAGGTTAGGTGCTATAGGTGTTAGGGGTAGGCTGTGGATTTCTTGTTTGGGAGAGTGTTTAGGGTGAAGGTGGGGGCAAGCATGTCGAGGGAGTTTGAGGTAGAGAATGGGATGCCTCAGGGCAGTGTGGTGAGTCTGGTGTTGTTCTCCATGGTGATTAATGATGTCTTTAAAGAGGTGGGGCAGGGAATTGGGGTCACATTGTACGCGGATGATGGGGCTGTTTGGAAAAGGGGAAGGAATGTGAAGTATGTGATGGCAGAAATGCAGTGTGCTGTGTCTGCGGTGGAAGAGTGATCGTTGAAGTGGGGCTTCAGGATGTCGATGGCGAAGTCCTGCTTCAAGATGTATTCCAATAGGAAGGTGGTGGATGTGGGTTTGCAGATGTATGGATGGTATATAGGTCGGGTGATGGTGTTTAAGTATTTGGGTATGTGGTTTGATGAGAGTTTGACATGGAGGAAGCATGTGGTATATGTGGAGGTTAGATGTAGGAGGGCATTGAACCTTATGAGAGCGGTGGTGGGGGTTGATTGGGGGGCTGACAGTCAGGCATTGTTGTGTGTCTGTAATCAGGCACTAATTAGGTCGGTGGTGGACTATGGGTGTTGTATATATGGGTCAGCGGCTAGGACAGTGTTGGAGGTGTTGGATAGGGTGCAGGCATGGCCAATGAGGTTGTGTGTCAGCGCATGTGAGTCGACGCTGACTGCGGCGGTGCAGGTGGAGGCTGGTGAAATGCCGTTGGCTCTGAGACGGGATAAGTTAGCGTTGGCATTTTGGGTGAGGCTGAAGGGGAGCTCAGTGAGGCATCCTGCTGTTGAGGTGGTGGGAAAGTGTTGGGGGTGTGTAGGAGGTAAAAATAGTGCATTTGGGTGGTCGATGTAGAGGAAGGTGGAGGAGTATGGTTTAGATGGGAAGGATGTTGGCCCGGGGGTCAGGTTGGGTGGGGTTCCCCATTGGATGTTCCCAGTACCGAATGTCGATGTGAGGATGTTGGAGCGTAGGAAGGGGTGGGATGCTGACTGTATTAGTGGTGGTGTGGAGAGGTATTTGAGTGAAGGGTACAGTGGATCCGTGAGGGTGTTTACGGATGGGTCGAAGGACCCGGTTAGTGGTATGGTAGGGGCAGGGGTGTTTGTGCCGGAGTTCGGTGTGAGGCGTGGTAGGAGGCTGACTGATCATGTGTCAGTGTATACTGCTGAGATGGTGGCAGTGATTTTGGGGCTGGGGTGGGTGGAGGAGGTTAGGCCGCTTCGGGTGGTGGTGTGTACAGATTCAGCGGCTGTGTTGAGTAGTGTGAAGTCATGTAGGTCAGAGAGGGGGAATCTGTTGGTGGAGCTGATGGTGCTGTTGTTGGGGTTGGAGAGGGTGGGGGTGGTGGTTTGGATCTGTTGGGTGCCAGCACATGTAGGGGTGGAGGGTAATGAAGAGGTGGATAGGGTGGCGAAGAGGGGAGCATGAAGGGGGGAAGTGGATGTGAGGATACCGTATGGGCGGGGGGAGATGAAAGCGATGACAAGGGGTGGGTTTGGAATGCTGGCAGAAACAGTTGGATGAGTGTAGGACAAGGAGAGGGTATTATGGGATACAGAACACGGTTAGGGTGGAAAGGATGTATAAGGGGCGTCGTAGGGAGGATGTCATGTGGTGTAGGATGAGGTTTGGACATACAGGACTGAATGCAACGTTGAGCATGATGGGGAGGCATGAGACCGGACTGTGTGAGCGGTGTATTTTGGAGGAAACGGTGGAGCATGTAGTGCTGTATTGTGAGAAATATGATGAGGAAATGGAAAGGTTGTATGGTCTGGTTAGAAGGAAGGGGAGGGAGTGGGGCATGGTGGGGTGTTGGGGGTGGGAGTGGTAGTGGGGGTGGTGCTGAAGGGGCTGTTGCTCTTTCTCAAGGATACGGGTGTGGGTAAGAGGAAATAGGGGTGGGTGGCCGTGACCGGCCTCACACTCCGATACGATAGGTGGCGGTGTATGCTTCACAACAGTTGATTGCGATCCGCCAGTACTCCACAGAAGAAGAAGAACCTCACTGTTGAGTATTGTTTATCTGTTGCTGTTTGTCAGTAGATCACTGGGAGTTTGTTTTCGTTAAGTTCTGTCATTAAACTTTCGGTCCCGCATTTGTCTCCAGTCATTCTTTATATGCGACAATATATTAAACTTGATCTTTCTTGTATAACTTCTTCCATTTCTTTTTGTTTGGCCTCCAATTTAATCTGAATCTCTATGGCTCAGTTCCCAGTACCATCTTTCTGTATTATTAATCCTTCAATTTCTTTAGATAATTTATAGTCTTTTGTTACAAATTCCTTTTTTACCTTGAAGAATACTATATTGCATGGCCTCTAAAAATGCATTTAAAGGTATCCCTTACAATAAGAGGATCTTCTGTAACTGTGTTGTGTCTAAAGAAGTTTGTAATGAATTCATTAGTCCTAGTTAGAAATAAATGATCTTCTAGCAGGTTTTGATTAAATTTCCAATATCTTTGCCCACAAGGAAATTCGGTGAGGTTGATATAAATACCAATTATATTATGGTCTGACCTCATTCTATCCCCTATCAACACTTTCTACATTTTTGGCACTAGAGAAAATGATGTACAAAAATAATGAAGATGGCTAGCCTGGTTAAGTTTCCTCCATGTTTATCTTATTAATCCAGGGTTTTTAAGCCTCCATATATCTACTAGTTCTAGTATATCCATGCCTTTTAATATTTCTTTGAGAGCAAGTGGATGATAGTTTGCAGTGTGGTTACCTTTACGGTCCAAATCTGTATTCAAAATTGTAGTCAAATCTCTGACCATAATTAAAGAGTTTGTGACAGCATTAGTGTTAATAATTTCATATATATATTTTCTAAAAATATTGATTTGTCCTTGTTAGGACCATTGACAACTATGGCAATGTTTGTAAATACTATATTAATAATGACATTTATGTATTACTATAAAAAGATACAATACCAGATAACAGAGAGCAGGCAGGACACTGGCAGACCTGCAGGGGCATAGTTGGCGGTCCGCCCAGCGGTTTGCTTCACCATTTAATGAGTGGTACACAGGCGGGTAGCAGCATTTTAGACTTTGAAAAACTGTCTAAATTAAAAAATACTTTGACTCTTTTCTTTAATTAATATTTTATAACTAAATTAGATTTTGTTTTTCAAAATAATCTTAAACGTGCTTTGTTTTATATTTGAATGTCATTGTAACCAATTTTCTAAATTGTTTAAAATAATCTTTGTTAGAAATCCAGAACATAAGCCTAGCCAAGGATATAGCCTATAAGCAGCTGATGGACCAACTGAAACAACAGCGGGAGTGCATCGGAATCCTAGAAGACCTCTGTCTAAAATGCTGCTCATCCACCAGTGGCCCGTTTGGCCGCCAACCCTGCCGCCTGTGGAAGGGTCATTAAAAGATCAGCAAAAAATTTATGAAATTCATTATTTTCTTCAAAATCCTACAAACAATACCCCATGATGACAATGTGAAAGAAGTGTGTTTGAAATCTTAGAAAATATATTAAAAATAAAAAATGAACAAAGCATACAGCCTCTGCTCAATACTTTGTTGAAGCATCTTTGGCAGCATTATATCAAGTCTTTTTGAGTTTGATGCTACAAGCTTGGCACACCTAATTTTGGGCAGTTTCTCCCATTCTTCTTTGCAGGAACTCTCAAGCTCCATCAGGTTGGATGGGGAGCATCAGTGCACAGCCATTGTTAGATTTCTCCAGAGATGTTCAATTGGACATTCACTCAGGGACATTCACAGAGTTGTCTTGTAGCCACTCCTTTGTTATCTTGGCTGTGTGCTTAGGGTGTTGTCATGTTGGAAGATGAACCTTTGCCCCAGTCTGAGGTCCATAGCACTCTGGAGCAGGTTTTCAGCAATGATGTCTCTGTGCATTGCTGCATTCTTCTTTCCCTCAATCCTGACTAGTCTCCCAGTTTCTGCTGCTGAAAAAACATGCCCAAAGCATGATGCTGCCACCATGCTCCACTGTAGGGATGGTATTGAGCAGTGTCTGTTTTCCTCTAGACATGATGCTTGCCATTCAGGCCGTAGAGTTCAATCTTTAGCCTCTTTAAGACCAAGTAGTTACAGGAATGTAGTTATAGGAACAGTCCACTTCTAAACAGTTCTACTAACTACTCTCCCCCAAAACCGGTTTTGCTATTTGCATTCGCACTGGTCAAGTGGCCATAGGAACTGGTAGGAGGGATAAGGGAGGGACGCAAGCACTGCAACAGGCTTTTATAGCGTTGTCACTAGACCTTAGCGTAGTGTAAAAGCAAGTTATCAAATTTCTCAAAGCTAAGAATCACTCTTACTCTCCCAGCTAATTAAGACCGCTCAAGAGGTCTCTCAGGTGGTTAAGAGTTGCCAGTAGGGGCTTGTGATGGCGTAGATAGAGATGTGCGCAAATCTTATAGGAGAGGAAGAATGTTTTTTTTATTGTATGACGCTGCTTAATTAATTAAAAACTGTATTGTTTGGACAGAGCAGGCATCATCTTCGTCAGCGACTGAGTGAGGAACGTCATTTCATCAGTGACATTTATGCAGCAATTCATTTTCAGATTAATTGAAGGTGGTGATTATGCTTTGTTAGCAACGCAATGCTGATGATTTGGTCCATCACAACCATCAATAAGCCGAATTGTAATGGAAACAATTATTGCACTTACAGCTCAACACATTGTCACGCGTTTCACTGACTTCCCAACAACACCCCGCATAATCCAACAGAAGCAAACACAATTCATGCAAATAGCTGGCTTCCCAGTAGTAGGTGCAATGGATGGCACTTATATAAAGATCATTGCTCCCAGCGTCAACGAGTTTATGTTTATATGAATAAGAAGAGGTACCACAGCATCAACGCACAAGTTGAGTTTGATGCAGACTACAACATTTTGGATGTGGTACCCAAATGGCCTGGGTCTACCCATAATGCGCGATATTGAATGAAAGTGGGCCGAAGCAGCTGTTTGAAAGGCACTTTCTGCCGACAGAGGATACCCGTTCGTGGTTGCTCACCCCTTTCAATATGCCACTGACAGAAGCCCAAATGAACTACAACAGGTAGCCTTTTTGTAAGCTATGTATTCACAATTGTTCCATAGTTTATTAATAGAACACTGGATCCTAATATAGGCAATATATAATATATCCCTTCACAGGGCACATCGTATAACACGAAGAGTGGTGGAGAGGGATTGGCCAGTGGAATCGCAGATTCCATATTCTCCACTCAGAAATTCAACTACAGCAAGCAGTGTTTTTTATTCTCTCCAGCTCGGTTATCTTTTGGAATCCATGATGGCTATGATTACATCATTAACTCTAGGCTATATATAGGCAGGTCAGTTAACAGCACACTCATTTGAAATATTCAATTGAGAAATAGTGAAAAACGTGTTG
The DNA here is from genome assembly GCA_016801145.1 of Umbra pygmaea. NCBI lineage: Eukaryota > Metazoa > Chordata > Actinopteri > Esociformes > Umbridae > Umbra > Umbra pygmaea. Next base: position 7,038 of record JACXGM010031413.1, read on the forward strand.
GAAATCTTTTTTGATCTTTAATTTACAATGTGTGTATCTCTTAAATTATTTATTGTCAAATGTTTGTTGAATGTCAACTCCTCTATTGAATGTCACAATTGAATGTGAATTTATCTGAGAATATTCTTAAACAAGTACATCTATTCAGTGATTGGATCTTGCCTATGTCGTCGTCCAAAATCCCGTTTGCGGCACAGCAAAGTGTCGTGAATCAGCTCTAAGACTGACACTTAAGATTTAGGGTGAATCCCATTTCTCTGTCTTACCCCTTCCCCTTACCCCTTCCCCTTCCCCTTCCCCCTTCCCCTTAGTTTTGCGCATTCATGTGAGAGTAAGGGCTATCCCAATTCTCATTTTGATCTAGAGGTAGGGCTAAGGGGAAGGGGTGGATACCCCTTAAAACCAAGCATTTTCGAGAGCTTACTTGAAACCAAGGGGTACCCAGAATACACTGCACAACCGGCAACAATGGCAGCCAAATCATCAAGAGAGTCCGATAAATGTAATTTCGGCTTAAATAATTTACTTAAAAATTACGACAGACTTGTTTTGTGCTCTACACAGTCCTGCAGATATATATTTGCAACCATGTTCTGAATTGAAACGTTTTTAAAAATCGCTAGTTTCGTTACATTGCTGATGTGAACAACATTCCCGCATTTCAATGACTAGCCTTGAATGGACACCATGCATTTCCACAGTTTTAACTAAACTACATTTGCAGCGGATTTCGTTTGATATCTTTAAGTTTGTGATCAACACTTGTCGCCTCTGGTGATGTATCAGCCAGCTAGCGACGATGTATAATAACGTAACTGTAACTAAGTGGTGTCTCATTTCATAGGGGTATGTTTTCATCCCTATCCCTTACCACTCGGTTTCGAGGGACAAGGGCTAGGGTTAAGACAAAGGGGTAGGGGTAGGGGAAGGGGTAAGACAGAGAAATGGGATTCACCCTTATTCCTACACTTCACTAAAAGTAGGAATGAGATGGTTGATAACTAACTTTTAAGTGCAGCTTTGAGCCAAGAATTTTCTTACTCTTAAGTCAAGTCTTAGCAGTGTTCTTAAGAGTAATTCTAAGAAGCTTGATAAATATGTGCCCTGGTTCCTTCAGCGGCTTGCTGTTCGTTCAGATTACGAGGCTAAAAACAACATCCAATACAATTTTTTTAAATTAATGTTGTGTTGATAATGTCCTAATAACGGAGTTCGAAACGCGGCGTTTAAAAACCTGGCTTCATAGAAATTGAGTAGCTACTTAACACAGAAACACAAAAGACGAAGGCTCCAGCATAATATATAGTATTATACACAACAGACAAACGAAGAGACCAGCATCATTTATAAATTGGACCAAACAACGTAGACCTAGGAAAAGGGGAAAGGGAAGAGTAGGAGCTAAAATGGTTATAGGAACTGCGGTGCGAGGAACTAAATAATCCCCAAATTTCTCCTGTCGGAACACAAGAAAAAAAGGGTTATAGAAACGTTATGTTCTAGGAACGGCAAAAATCCCTGCGGTCGTAAAGCGGCTTTTGTTTCATCAGACCAGAGAATTTTGATTCTCATGGTCTGGGAGTCCTTCAGGTGCCTTTTGGTAAACTCCAGGCAGGCTCTCATCTAACTAGACTCTGAAGCAGAAAGACGTGTCCTTGCTTGGCTCCGCTCCGCTCTGCTTGCAATCTGTTCTATCTCTGCTTTTTCTTTATTGTTCTTTTTCTTTTCTTTTCGCAAAATATTCTTTAGACTTTTTCTCTGCTATTTTTTATACACCCTATGGACAGAGGCTGTTTATACATCTACCCGGAATACCTTCTTAAGCTATCTTGAAGAATTAGAGCAATCCAACATGGACTCCAGCTGTACAGAATGTGCAGAGTGCTGTCGCCTAACATTGAGAGTGGCTAAACTAGAAAGCAGGATTTCCACCCTTTACAAAATACAGGATGGTGAACAATATTTGGACTCGTTCCTGGTACCGTCGTCCCAGGTGGCAGTTTCTGACACTACCATCCCATGGAATGACCACAACACCTACGCTGAGGTGCTGACTAAGCGGGATCACGAAGGTGCCATCCACAAGCGTGTGATGACTTCTACCCCAACGTACTCAGAGGCATGGACGACCATACAGAGGAATGTAAAGAAACACCGCTCGCCAACCACCAAAGAAAAACTTCAGCTTGGTAACAGATACCAGCTGCTCTCAAAACCAGAGTCACCCTGCTTGAAACCACCAGCAAAATCAAAACCATTACCAGAAAACAGTACTCACAGCCCACAAAGCTGCCTACACCTCCTAGGAAAACCATTTCACAACACTGCCGTGCTAAGAAAACAACCCTGAGTATGGTCAGAAACATCAACTCTCACAAAATGACAGAGGGGCAATTCCTCAAGCTCTCACACAGGCTACACAGCCGAAATACCCAAACACTATACTCATTGGGGACTCGAAAATCAGCAAACTAAGGAGTAAGAGTATGATAACAAACTGTCTCCCATACGCAACTGTCAGCGAGATAACTGAGAAACTACCAGAAATCCTCGAAAGCTACACTGCAGACAAAATTGTTATACATATAGGTTCAAATGACACTAAATCGGCAGTCTGAAATTTAAAAAAAGGACTTCATTGGCCTGTTTGACACACTTGAATCTCAACAAGAGTCTAAAAAAGTGCATATATCAGGCCCATTGCCAATAATTTATAAAGAGATAGGTCGCTTTAGCAGACTGTTAGCACTTCAAAATTGGCTCGCCCCCACATGTGCCTCCAGAGACAATTTCGACCTGTTCTGGGAAAGAAGAAATCTCTTTAAAAGGGACGGGATTCATCTAAACAACTCTGGACTTCGAATGCTTGCAGATCATCTGGAATACAATATCCTCCCCATTCTTTTATAGTTTCACCAAAGAAGGAGAAAGAAAATACACAACAATACTCCCCTATCAGGGTGATCTCAGAAAAACTGAGGAAAGTGGGTGAAATGGATGAAATAACTGCCGTTGACACATCCCACAAGGACAATGATAGCACGACGCCGCCACAACAATCACTGCTCATGGACAAAATCTCAGCTGATTCCTGTCCACAGAGCTCATCACAAACAGACTGTGTCACATTAAAAGCGCACCAAGATTCCATGGACAACTTTGTGGAAAACAGTCAGGGAAGCGATTTTCTGGTGACACCAGAGAAGCAGTCACTCTTGACCTTCTCCGAAAAAATGGAGGATCTGGTTCATGCTGGAATAAAACTATCCCACTCTATTGCTACAAGCCCCCAGATACCAACCAGAAAGTGCAGAGGCCCTGCAGCCCCCCCTATTCCACAGGTTAGAAAGCTTCGGCCCCTCCCACAGCGGAAACCAGAAACAAAAACAACTCAAAAAAGCTCTCAGTGATATGTGTCGGGTCCCCGCCGTGATAACAGTATCAAATATTTACAGAACAAGCGGGAACCCAGCTTCCTTGTATCTTTCTCTATTCCTGTACCTTTACATAACAGAAAGTCTAGGGCTGTCTCAAGCCAGATAGCAAACCCATCTAATCTACTGCCTATTACATGTCAAACTAAATTTGCTGTGGGGGAAAGTAATAATACCACTGTTAAATTAGTACTTTTAAACATCCGTTCACTTAAAAATAAATAACTTCTAGTCACTGACTTAATAACCACAAACAACCTAGATTTTTTTTGTTCCAAGTGAAACATGGCTATCAGAGAGCTGCGGTGTAATTTGGAAATTACCTGTCTTTCAAATATCTGGGAATGGTGTTAAAAGGTGCTCCACGCATTCTACTTGTCATTATTTACAGGCCTCCGAAATACTCTCCAGCCTTTGTTGAGGACTTTACAGAATTGCTATCAGCAATTTCCTCAGAGATTGACTGTCTTGCTATTGCTGGAGATTTTAACATTCACATAGATAATGCAGAAAGCAATATGGCGAAAGATACCATAGCTGTTTTAAATATATTTGATTTGACTCAACATGTACATGAATCCACACACAACCGTGGACACACCCTAGACTTACTTATCAGTAGGGGCCTAAACATTTCATTGATTATTGTTAAGGATGTAGCACTATCTGATCATTTCTGTATTTTCTTTGATATATTGATCTCTCCTTACATTGAAGCTAGATCTGTGACTGTCAAAAAGAGATGCCTGAATGAAAACACTAGGGTGCTATTTTTGAATACTTCTTTAACACCAGGCATATCTGCAGACTCTGTTGATTTTCTCCTTGATTCCTTTAACTCAAAAGAGTGCTATTGATGATATTGCTCCTGTGAAAGTCAGGAAGAAAAATGGCAGACAAAAAGCACCCTGGAGAAACTCAACTGCAGTTCAAGATTTGAAGATAAAATGCAGAAAATCTGAGTGCATGTGGCGGTAGACAAAACTTGAAGTCCATTATGACATCTATAAAAACACCCTTCATGCCTTCAATGTAGAACTAGGCAAAGCTAGACAGAACTTTTTCACAAATATTATAAACAGCAACTTTAACAACACACACACTCTTTTTGCTACTGTAGAGAGATTAACAAACCCCCCAAGTCACATTCCCAGTGAAATGCTCTCAGACAGTAAATGCAGTGAGTTTGTTTCTTTCTTCTCAGAGAAAATCAATAATATCAGAAAGGTGATCAGCACATCTTTGAGTTGCGCTGAGGTCAGACAGATCAGACCACAACCTCAGAAATTAGTCACTATGTGTGTTTACAAAGCAATTAATGGTAACATTCTGGAAAAAACTGTACAGCGCCTTAAAACATCAACCTGCGCCCTTGACACACTTCCCAAATCTTTTTTAAAAAGTGTGTTTAACTGTTTAGAAGCAGATCTCCTAGAATTGGTAAATTCCTCACTTCTTTCTGGGACTTTTCCAAAGTCCCTTAAAACTGCAGTTGTTAAGCCCCTCCTGAAAAAGAGCAATTTGGATCACGCCGTACTGAGCAACTACAGACCAATCTCAAATCTCCCTTTCATAGGCAAGATCATTGAAAAAGTTGTTTTCAATCAGCTGAACAAATTCTTAAGCTCAATGGACACTTTGACAATTTTTAATCTGGCTTCCGACCAAATCACAGTACAGAGACAGCGCTCGTAAAGATAATAAATGATATTCGCCTCAATACAGATACAGGCAAACTATCAGTGCTAACACTACTCGACCTTAGTGCTGCATTTGACACTGTCGACCACAACATACTTCTTAACAGGCTGAAAAACTGGGTCGGGCTTTCTGGGATGGTCCTAAAATGGTTCAGGTCATACCTAGAAGCGAGAGGTTACTATGTGAGTATAGGCAACCATAAGTCTGAGTGGACATCCATGACATGTGGAGTCCCACAAGGCTCAATTCTCGCGCCACTCCTATTCAACCTGTATATGCTCCCACTGAGCCAAATAATGAGAAAGAAACAAAATGCTTACCACAGCTATGCAGACGACACCCAGATCTACCCAGTAGGCAACACGCAAGCGGGCCACCGGCGGCACGCCTGCTTTTTGCCACCGCGGCCGCTGAGCTTTTTTGCAAAGCGGCTGACCAGCGGCGCGCCGGCGGCGCACCCGCGGCAAGCCGCTTTTTTGCACAGAACCCAGCGGGATGCTTCATACCCCAGGTATTAGGCTTTTTAATATTAATAAATAATATAATCAGATTTCACTTGCATCACAAATGACAACACATTTAATTAAATCCTTACATTTTATTTTCAAATAGTGCAAGGGCAAGATGAAGTTGAAAAAAACTGTGCATTATTCAGCAACATACAAATATACATGTGCAAATGTATTTAATTAAATCTTAACAATTTTATTCACATTACTTTCAGTCCTCCCCAACAATGCAGATAACACTAGTAATAAAAATAATACTCTAATCAATATAAACAAACAAGAAAGTAAAAA
>JACXGM010031414.1:0-12951 GCA_016801145.1 Umbra pygmaea
GCATCCTTACCAGATGCCCAAACCACCTCAACTGGCTCCTTTCGACGCAAAGGAGCAGCGGCTCTACTCTGAGATCCTCACGGATGACTGAGCTTCTCACCCTATCTCTAAGGGAGACGCCTGCCACCCTCCTGAGGAAACCCATTTCGGCCGCTTGTACCCTGGATCTCGTTCTTTCGGTCATGACCCAGCCTTCATGGGTGAGGGTAGGAACAAAAACTGCCCGGTAGAACGGGAGGCCGTTTTGCCTTCTGGCTCAGCTCTCTTTTTGTCACAGCAGTGGGATATATTGAATGTAAAACCGCACCCGCTGCGCCGATTCTCAGACCAATCTCCCGCTCCATTGTCCCCTCACTCGCGAACAAGAGAGGGGCACCCCTCTCAGAGATTGGATGGCCCTAAGAAGGGACCCCCTCACCCCATACTCCCGCAGCACCTCCCACAGTATCTCCCGGGGGACCCGGTAATAAGCCTTCTCCAGATCCACAAAACACATGTAGACAGGATGGGCAAACTCCCAGGCCCCCTCTAGGATCCTTGCGAGAGTAAAGACCTGATCCGTTGTTCCACGACCAGGACGGAATCCACATTGTTCCTCTTCAACCTGAGGTTCGACTATCGGTCGAACCCTCCTTTCCAGCACCTTAGAGTAGACTTTACCAGGGAGGCTGAGAAGTGTGATACCCCTGTAATTGGCACATACCCTCTGGTCCCCCTTTTTAAACAGGGGAACCACCACCCCGGCCACTCCATTGGCACTGTCTCAAACTTCCAAGGAATGTTGAAGAGGCGTGTCAACCAAGACAGACCCTCCACACCCAGAGCTTTCAGCATTTCTGGACGGCTCTCATCAATCCCTGGGGCTTTGCCACTGTGGAGTTGTTTGACTACCTCGGTGACTTCCACCAGGGAAATTGACGACGATCCCCCGTCATCCTCTAGCTCTGCCTCTAATATAGAGTGCGTATTAGTCGTATTCAGGAGTTCCGCAAAGTGCTCCTTCCACCGCCCTATTACCTCTTCCATTGAGTTCAACAAAGTCCCATCCTTACTGTATACAGTTTGGATGGTTCCCCGCTTCCCCCCTCTGAGGTGGCGGACAGTTTTCCAGAAGTACTTTGGTGCCGACCGAAAGTCCTTCTCCATGTCTTCTCTGAACTTCTCCCACACCCACTGCTTTGCCTCTTTCGCGGCAGAGGCTGCAGCCCTTCTGGCCCTACGCTACCCTGCAACTGCCTCTGGAGTCCTCCAGGATAACATATCCCGGAAACACTCCTTCTTCAGTCGGACGGCTTCCCTGACCACTGGTGTCCACCATGGTGTTCATGGGTTACTGCCCCTTGAGGCACCCAAGACCCTAAGACCACAGCTCCCCACCGCAGCTTCAGCAATGGAGGTTTTGAACATTGTCCACGTTCCCAATTCACCCGCATTACCCGTTTGGGTTTACCAGGTCTATCCAGAGTCTTCCCCCACCCCCTGACCCAACTCACCACCAGATGGTGATCAGTTGACAGCTCCGCCCCTCTCTTCACCCAAGTGTCCAGAACATACGGCCTCAGATCAGATGATACGATTATAAAATCAATCATTGACCTTTTACCTAGGGTGCTCTGGTACCAAGTACACTTATGAGCATCCCTATGTTCGAACATGGTGTTCGTTATAGACAACCCATGACTAGCACAGAAGTCCAACAACGAACAACCACTCGGGTTTAGATCAGGGAGGCCGTTCTTCCCAATCACGCCTCTCCACGTGTCTCCATAATTTCCCACGTGTGCGTTGAAGTCCCCCAGCAGAACTATGGAATCCCCAACTGGAGCCCCATACAGGACTCCATTCAAGGTCTCCAAGAAGGCCGAATACTCTGAACTCCTGTTTGGTGCATATGCACAAACAACAGTCAGAGTTTTCCCCCCCACAACCCGCAGGCGCAGGGAGGCGACCCTCTCATCCACCAGGGTAAACTCCAACGTAGCGGCGCTCAGCCGGAGACTTGTGAGTATCCATACACCCGCCCGGCGCCTCACACCCTGGGCAACTCCGGAGAAGAAGAGTCCAACCCCTATCCAGGAGAATGGTTCCAGAACCGAGACTGTGCGTAGAGGTATGCCCCACCAGATCTAATTGGTAGCGCTCCTCCTCCTGCACAAGTTCCGGTTCCTTCCCCTACAGAGAGGTGACGTTCCACGTCCCCAGAGCCAGCATCTGCTGCCCACCTCTGGTCCGTCGAGGCCCCTGACCTTCACTACCACCCATTTGGCAGCGCACCCGACCCCAGTGGTTCCTTCCACAGGTGGTGGGCCCATGGGATGGAGAAGGAGGTGCCAGGTTGCTTTTTCGGCAAACCCGGCCACCAGGCGCTCGCTGACAAACCCTCCATCCGGGCCTAGCTCCAGACGGGGGCCCCGGGCTTCCTCCGGGCAGGGTCTCTCTTCTTCTACCTCGATTGTTCATGTGGTTTTTTGAACCATTCTATGTCTGGTCCCTCACCTGAGACCACTTTGTCATGGGAGACCCTACCAGGCGCACCAAGCTCCAGACAACACAGCCCTCAGGTTCATAGGGCCACACAAACCTCTCCACCACATTAAGGTGATGGTTCCCGGAGAGGTGTCCACCCTCAGTCTGTGTTAAATGTGGTTACAAAACAGAAAAGTTTTTTACAGGTTCTCTATCATCTAGGGAAGTGAATCACCTCTGTTATCCATGATCAGCCAACAGTGATGACATCCCAATTACTTGAAATGTATTGTACTTCTACAAAATATATTTTAAAATATTATATTATATAATAATATATTATTTTGTTTTGTACTTATTTAAAGGATACTTAATATATACTTAAGTTGAATCATGTTTCAACTTAAATGTATAATACTGAAGTATACTTTTAATGTTCTTTTTGTTCGTTATAGGGATGCCAGTTTACAGTATGTCACAGGTTGCGTTCACTGTTACCCTGTACATATGTGCTTTTTTTGGGAGCTGCAAATTAAAATAGACCAGTTTCTTAGGATATATGATTTTCCAATCCTTTCCGGAATGTAGTCCTGTGTAGGAAGGCCCCCTCCAGTCTTCTTCACTTCATTTTCCTGATGGCTGCAAACAATGTCATTGTTCTATAGGCCTATGTATATCAACATCATCTTCAAACGGAGACTGACTCAAGCACTACAGCCTTGTAATTTCGACCTTACAAGATTTGCAAGTACCCCTCCTTGCCAGTTGGAATTATGTTTTTATGTTTATTTTTTATTTGCTCCCAGGACTGCTTCCCACTGCCAGGGTTGCAACTGAAGGCATATGGCAAAAATTGTAACACATTACATTTTATCTCAGCAACACATCGATTTAATGGAATACACAATTGTAATTATAGTCAGATCTAGTTCTGCCTTAATGATGGGGCAGGGATTTTGATTATATTAATCCTTCCAATTTACACCAGCTTTATTTCCACTGGCCAGTTCAGCTAATGAAAAATAGAAAAATAAAACATGTATATAGTAACACATAGTAAATAATTAGATAGTCTCTTTTAGACATTATTTAAAAGATTACCAGATGGTCAGCTACACATGGATTCTACATTGACTATACTTTTAAAATCCTTCACAAACAATGTGTTTTTGTTGGTTATTGTTGTGTCTTGTGTTGCTTCTACCTGTGTTACTAATTTCCTAGTATGGTGCGGCCACAGGGGGAGCCTCAGGACAGAGAGAGGTGACAGTACCCCCCGGACGCACCGCTCCAGCGGCAGGAAGGCCCCAGCCCTGAAGACAAGGCACTGGACGATCCAGATGGTGAAAATGGAAGTCCGGCAGCATGGAGGGGTCCAGGACATCCCAAGCTAGAACCCAGCACTGCTCCTCTGAGCCATACCCCTCAATCCAAGAGCTACTGGAGGGCTCCCTTGATTCCTGGAAAGACCAGACAGCATACACCAGCGGGGTGTCCACCGTTAGCATAGCCAGTTCAGTGTTCCTCATTGAGACTGTACCTCGATCCAGGTTGAGTAAGGCTAAACAAGTTGGTGTTCACCTGAGTAATCTTACTTGAGTAATAAAGCCCTCCAACATTTCTCTAATGAATAAAAAAGATTACAATATCAAAACAGACTCAACCTAAAAATGAGACTACTAAATGTTCAATCTCGTACCTCAAAGGCAATCATTGTCAATGAACTAATTACAGATCATAAAGTTGATATGATTGGCCTGTGTGAAACCTGGCTTAAACCTAATGAATATATTGGTTTCACTGGTGACCATATCCCCACGAATCTCACAAAGATGGTGGTGTCGCCATCATTTGTGACACTGATCTTAAACTGACACCCAAAAAAATAACTGGGTTTGTGTCTTTTGAGGTTCTAGTCATGAAATCCTTGCAGATTAATGAATCTGTTTTTATAGCAACTATCTACAGGCCACCTGGGCCATGCACAGTGTTTGTTAATGAATTCCCTGAATTCTTATCTGGCCTAGTAGTCATGGCAGATAATATTATAATATATGATGATTTAAAATTAATATGGAAGGAAATTACCCTCTCCAAAAGGCTTTTAGAGCAATTATTGACTCAGTAGGTTTTGTCCAACACATCTAAGGACCTACACATAGTCACTCAATGGACCTTGTTTTGTTTCATGGAATATATGTTGTAGAGCTCAATGTTTCCTTCATAATCCAGGAGTTTCGGACCACTGTTTACTCCAATTGCAACCCACTGGGCTTTTGAGAGCCACAATATAAATAATCTGACAACCCAAAGGTTCTTGGATGCACTTCCTGACTCAATCTACCATACCAATGATGTCAGAGTTAACACATCTGTGAATGGTCTAACTGAAGATTTACAGCTAACCCTGTGTAACACCCTGGATGCAGTTGCACCGCTAAAAACTAAAAATATCTGCAAAAATATAATTGCTCCCTGGAATACATAAAAAACCCAGAACCCTAAAGTAAGCCTCTGGAAGACTGGAGTGGAAATGGCGTTCAACCAAGTTGGAAGTATTTAGACTAGCTTGGAATGACAGTACTCTACATTACCGAAATGTACTCACTTTTGCACAATCAGCCTATTTCTCCAACTTAATTCAGGAGAACAAAATAATCCAAAATGTATTTTAATAGTAATCCAAAATGTATTTTAAAAAGATGAATTCCGCAAATGAGGAAAATACTTTATTTTATTTTTTATTTATTTTTTATTTAACCAGGGAAAACCACATTGAGACCAGGGTCTCATTTACAAGTGTGTCCTGGGAACACAACCATAGAAATGGCACAAAAACAAGTACAATATAAAATAAATATTTAAAGACAAACATTAATAATTAATAATTAGTAATTAAAACAATCACATTTTTCACTTTGAAAGTATTTAACCAGTGAACTGGCTTAAAGGAACTGTATTTAGACAGTGAACTGGCTTAAAGCAACTAATGCATCCAAATGAAGAACTGCCTGAATGTCGTTCCACATATGACGAGCAAGGCACTTAAATGCAGATCTGCCATATTTAGTCTTTACAAAGAGAGTCTCTAATGTCAACCAGTCCTGAGATCTTATAATTAGAGACTCTAAACTCCAAAAGAGAAGATAAATAGTTAGGAAGCCTCTGTAGAAGGGCTTTGTAAACAAACTGGGAGAGGTGCAATAGCCTACATGTTTTTAACGAAGTCCAACCACGATTTGATAAAGCAAAAAATTATGAGTTAATCTGAGGTGATAAAACGCAGAGCAATGTGGTATACCGGGTCAAGAGATCTCAGGTTCACATCTGCAGCGCTGTTGTAAATAGTATCTCCATAATCGTGTACAGGTAAAAATGTTGATAGAACAATCTGCTTCCTGGTGGCAAGTGAGAAGCATGCCGTATTTCTATAAAGAAAACCCAGGTTGTATTTAAGCTTCTTAACAAGCTCAAAAACATATTTCCTAAATGATAGATCACTCTCTATCCATATACCTAGGTATTTATAAGCAGGAACTAGTTCAATAGCAGAGCCATTCATGGAGTAAAGATCCAACACAGAACAAGGTTTACGTGACTTTGTAAAAAGTGGGTACTTTGTCTTCCCTGAATTTAAAACAAGCTTCAACCTTGCAAGGACAACCTGAACAACAGTAAAATCAGACTGCAGTCATGATACTGCAACATCAATGGATGGGGCAATAGAGTAGATAACTGTATCATGCATACAAGTGGAAGGTACAGTCTTTAATGGACAGACCAATATCATTAATATAAGGAGTAAAAAGAACAGGACCTAAATGGAACCCTGCAGAACACCCATGCGTACCTCAAGAAAATTAGACTTGGCTCCGTCAGAAACCATGGCCTGTGTTCGGTCATTAAGATAGTCACAGACCCAATCACAAGCATTGGAGTCAAGACCTATAGCAGAAAATTTACCTAGCAATATGTCATGGTCTACAGTGTCAAAGGCCTTGGACAGGTCAATAAACATTGCAGGACCCCACACGAAAGGATCATATAGACATATATTGCGAAAAAATATATTTTTAATTGTAACCAATATTTTTTTAAACATACAAATATATTTATTATATGGCCATATATTTCATACATATATTTACATATTTGATTTGGGCCATTTTCAAATATGTTTTAATATGTCTTAAATATATGTAAATATATTGACATACATCAATCAGTCAGGGGCGGTGCAGTGGTTTGTGTATGCAGTGGGAGTCTGCCAGCAACACTGAAAATTCCTTCACAGGTCCGGTATAAGGAGAAATTATCGAAATAAACGCAATTATTTAAATGATAAGTAATAGATTGTCTATGTGAGTTCATCAGAGCCGGAGATATTGCACATCAAAGTTTTGGACTTAAAACTGCTTAAAATACTGAATAAACACATTTCATTACCTTAACATAATATATTACATGTTAAAATATATTTTATGGAATGTATTATGATATTTTGGGAAGTGCAAGTTATATATTTCAGTAACATATTCAGGACACAGTATGTATAGGATTTCTCAACATATATGTACATATTTTTTACATGATTTTTCCATGTGGGACAGCACATCCTAGCATCCAAAGCATTAAAAATGTCATTTAAAACTAACGTGGTTGCGGAAATAGTGCTATGCCCAGGTCTGAACCCAGACTGATTTGTGTTTAGGATATTTTTCTAAGCTAAATACGAATGAAGTTGCATATTTACTAATCTCTAGATCATTTTTGATAAACCTTTAAAGCAGGGATATGGGTCTATAATAATTATTATTATTATAAGAATAGCACGATTTCTACCTTTATGAAGAGGCAAAACATGGGCACATTTTCATACTATGGGAATCGTTCCAGAGGACAAGGTCAAATTTAAAATATGTGTAACTATGTCAACTATATGGAAAGCTGCACACTCTAAAAGAATGGGCTCTAAATTATCAGCCCCCACAGATTTCCCTGAAGCCAGGCTTCGCAAACCTCCTCAACCAAAAGCTGCCTAAAAGAGAATCCATGTTTAACTACTTCAGTAATATTTAGAGAATCAACTTGAAGGTTATCCAGGCTACTTTCAGGATGGGATGAATGAGAAGCCTTTTCAAAAATATAGCCTGCTGAAATAAAATTTTCATTGAAAGCATCCAAGAACTGGATAATGAAATAATTCCTAAAAAGGCCAATTCCATTTTTCCAAATAACAAACCATGGGTGTCAAAATCTGTTAAAAATATCATTAATCAGATAACTATTAGTTTTAAGCAGGGGGATGCAATAGTCTATAATGACCTGCAGAAGCAAGTTAAGAGGGAGCTCAAATGAGCTAAATTTAAATATAAGGACAAAGTTGAATCCCTTCTGAGAAGTGGCAAGTCCCGCCCTGCATGGGACGGTGTGAAGTCGATGATGGACTTACAATCTAATCAAATCCTCTCCTTTGATGGCAAGAGGTTATTAAACAGGAGATTTTAGCAATAAGACAGTCACAACTCGACCCCGTACAATTTGCCTATAGGGCAGGAAGGGGGGGTCGACGATGCTACGGGCAGCCTGATCAATACAGTTTTTAACCACTGTTTGTTGATTTTTCATCAGCTTTTAACTGTATTCAACCCCACATTTTAGCAGACAGACTTTAAAGACACACAACATCAACTCAGGGATAATAGCCTGGCTAGTTGACCTTTTAACCTCAAGATCCCAAAAGGTTAAAGTTAATGATTTTCTATCTGGCAACCTTTTCTCTTCTACTAGCTCCCCAAGGATGTGTTCTCTCCCCTTTCCTCTTTGTTTTATACACAAATTAATGCCGTTCACAATATGATCGAAGACAGGTTTTTAAATTTGCAGATGACGCTGTCATTGTGTTTTTTCTTAATGAAAGTGTGATTGACCATGGACCAATTGTAAAGGATTTTAATGATTGGGGTAAGCACTCCTTTTTAAACATAAATGTCTCCAAGACTAAAGAATTATTGATTTTAGGAAACAGTGCCCCCTAATCGCCTCACTATCATTGATGGCCAACCTGTTGAGAAAGTACAAGAATATAAGTACCTTGGCACAATAAGTGATAGCAAGCTATGTTTTGAACCACACACTGATGCTGTGCCAAAGCCCATCAGCGCATGTACTTTTATTGCAAACTGAGGAATTTTAACATTGACTCCACTTTTATGAGAATGTTTTATTCCTGTTTTATTGAGTCTGTTTTAACCTTCTGTTTTATCTGTTGGTTTGGTTCTCTGTCCATAAAAAAAAAAACTAGAGCGTACCGTGAGGATTGCAGACATCAACTTCCCCACTCTCTCCTACATCTACTCCAACAGAGTGGCAAAAAAGGCCCATTCCATTGTAGCTGACCTTATACCCACCCCTTGTCCTGCCAGTTTAAGCTACTTCCTTCAGGTCGTAGGTACTCCATGCCCAGATGCAGGTCCAATAGATGCAGAAACTCTCTTATCCCGACTTCAATTTCCATTTTAAACAACTTGCCAGAAGTGTTTTAAAAGTATTTCTTTACTATTGTACTTTAGATGTTTCAGGTATCTCATGTTTTGCTGTATTGTTGTGTGTTTTGTCCTTATGTCTGTCTGCTCGCTGTACAAACAATTGCCCCTCGGGGCAATTACCTTGACCTCTGTGTTTATCCAGTGAGTTGTCAGTCTTCATTCATCTGTTTTGTGTTTGGGTGGATACTCGAAAGTATAGCACTGTTAAAAGTACTGTTTATTCCAGACAATTGTCTGAGGACTTAAATACAGTGCCTTGCGAAAGTATTCGGCCCCCTTGAACATTTCAACCTTTTGCCACATTTCAGGGTTCAAACATAAAGATATAAAACTGTCATTTTTTGTGAAGAAGCAACAACAAGTGGGACACAATCATGAAGTGGAACGAAATTTATTGGATATTTCAAACTTTTTTAACAAATACAAAACTGACGAATTGGGCGAGCAAAATTATTCAACCCCTATACTTTCAGTGCAGCAAACTCTCTCCAGAAGTTCAGTGAGGATCTCTGAATGATCCAATGTTGACCTAAATGACTAATGATGATAAATAGAATCCACCTGTGTGTAATCAAGTCTCCGTATAAATGCACCTGCTCTGTGATAGTCTCAGAGGTCCGTTGAAAGCACAGAGAGCATCATGAAGAACAAGGAACACACCATGTAGGTCCGAGATACTGTTGTGGAGAAGTTTAAAGCCGGATTTGGATACAGAAAGATTTCCCAAGCTTTAAACATCCCAAGGAGCACTGTGCAAGCAATAATATTGAAATGAAAGGAGTGTCAGACCACTGCAAATCTACCAAGACCCGGCCGTCCCTCTAAACTTTCAGCTCATACAAGGAGAAGACTGATCAGATATGCAGCCAAGAGGCCCATGATTACTCTGGATGAACTGAAGAGATCTACAGCTGAGGTGGGCGAATCTGTCCATAAGACAACAATCAGTCGTATACTGCACAAATCTGGCCTTTATGGAAGAGTGGCTAGAAGAAAGCCATTTCTGAAAGATATCCATAAAAAGTGTTGATTTAAGTTTGCCACAAGCCACCTGGGAGACACACCAAACATGTGGAAGAAGGTGCTCTGGTCAGATGAAACCAAAATGGAACTTTTTGGCAACAATGCAAAACGTTATGTTTGGCGTAAAAGCAACACAGCTCATCACCCTGAACACACCATCCCCACCGTCAAACATGGTGGTGGCAGCATCATGTTTTCGGCCTGCTTCTCTTCAGCAGGGACAGGGAAGATGGCTAAATTTGATGGGAAGATGGATGGAGCCAAATACAGGACCATTCTGGAAGAACCTGATGGAGTCTGCAAAAGACCTGAGACTGGGACGGAGATTTGTCTTCCAACAAGACAATGATCCAAAACATAAAGCAAAATCTACAATGATATGGTTCACAAATAAACATATCCAGGTGTTAGAATGGCCAAGTAAAAGTCCAGACCTGACTATCGAGAATCTGTGGAAAGAACTGAAAACACAAACGCTATCCATCCGACCTCACTGAGCTCAAGCTGTTTTGCAAGGAGGCATGGGCAAAAATTTCAGTCTCTCGATGTGCAAAACTGATAGAGACATACCCCAAGCGACATACAGCTGTAATCGCAGCAAAAGGTGGCGCTACACACTATTAACTTAATACTATAATTTTGCACGGCCAATTTTTCAGTTCTTTATTTGTTAAAAAAGTTTGAAATATCCAATAAATTTTGTTCCACTTCATGATTGTGTCCCACTTGTTGTTGATACTTCACAAAAAATTACAGTTTCATATCTTTATGTTTGAAGCCTGAAATGTGACAAGAGGTTAAAAAGTTCAAGTAGGCCGAATACTTTCGCAAGGCACTGTATACACATGAACTGTAAATTCCAGGCGGTTGTCTGTAGAATTGCGACCAGAAGGGAATCTTCTTCTGTTGCATGTTGCCTGTTATACTAATGATTCCTGAATGTAATGCTATGTAAGCAATTTGCCATAATATGTCTGGTTTCTAGTATTCCAGATATAATGTAGATATGTACTACCTTATAAGCAACGCCCATCTTCACACCTTTGGTTTTGTTACTCAGTTTTTGGTTTTGCATACTGTACGTTCTTCATTCATTAAATACCTGCTATTGGACTTCTGGTTTTGCCTCCTGCCTTACTCCACATTATAGCTGTATGGTACTGCAATACCATAGTATATATAACACTCTAACCTACATCTGTTCTATAACCCTACAGTTTGCCTATTAAAGTACATGGGAAGGACATCACTAAACATCCCTTCTATCTATAAATCTCAGCAGAGTAATTTACTCCCCAAATCTCACTTAGGGTGCCAAAATTGCCAGGGGGGGCCCTGACTGCAGATCTGGTCTAGCATGCTGGTCAGCTCGGCTCGACATGCTGAATCATTTTACAAGGTGTTTTATTCTTAGATGTTTTACTGTGGTGAGGAAGGAAGTAATCACAAGCAGGTAGTTGGTATTTCTATATTTACTGGGTAAACTCACAAAAAAACAAAGGCGGCATAAACTTGGCCCAGTAAACCAAGGCTAACAACACAGCTTGGAAAATAACAAAGGCTTAACAAAGGTAGCACTTCAATAGCGTGATGCAAAACACACACTGCACAACACAATAACGCATTAAAACAATAACGACATTAAAAGAGCCAGTAAATATATATAAACAATTTATGATAACGTGAAGAGGCCACAGGTACATAAAACAGCGGGGAAGTGACGGTGGTGTCAGAAGGCCGGTGAGGTCGACCTCCAGAGCCTTGGCACACTCACATGTGGAGCTTCAGGACAGGGAGACGTGACAAGATGTAACATGAACATTTGGCACTTATGAAAGAAGTGTTTTATTTTTTCTATTCATAATTGGATTCAAAGTTTACATTAGCTGTCTCTAATAATTACTTTGAGTGATGTGATTTGGGCTCAATTTAATATTGACAACTTATATTTACCGGCAAGTTCATTATGTATACTGTAACTTGCTAGTACCAGCCAGGTTGAACACCCTTTTGCCTAAAGGTCTGCCTTAGTTTTAGATTTGCCACCAGTGTGTAACAGAATCAGATCATATGAACCATGTGTGTGCCAGTTAGTGACAAAATTATATTTTAATCAATTTGTGCATAGTTTTGAATGAAGTGTTTCATTTTACAAAAAAAGATCTTGGGTGTTCTGACCCTTGTGTGTGTGTGGTTGTGTTTATTGTGTGTAGTGTTTTGACAACATGGGTCCTGTTTTTAAAATCTTGCAAAAGCAAACATAGAACATTTTTATTTCTTTGTGGTATAGCTTTAACAAGCTGCTGGAAACATTTCTCAGAGATTTTGGTCCACATTGACCAGGGGCGGAGCTACGTGGTGGCCAGGGGGGGCCAAGGCCACCACTGGTCAAGGCTCGGCCCCCCTGCCGGCCCCCCCAACCTCACGCGAAAATACATTTAATAGTAATTTTAAAAAAACTCCAGTAACGTCTAAAGGAAGCTGAAATGTATGCATTTTTTTATCAAGTCATTTGTCACTTACGTTACGCCTACGAGCACCATATATACCTCAACAGTAACAAGTAGCCTACAGAGTATTTAATTTTGGGTAGCCTACTTGCCGATATGAGTACCGATAGGAGTACTTTTAAGAACTATGCGAACATTTATCAAACTAAAACATGCTATTTCTTAGATGTTTATCAGCCAATTCAAATATAGAAAAGTAAATTCTTACATATCCAGAAGAACATCATTTACATTGCAGGTAAAGAATGTGTAATATTTATTACAGATGTCAATGGTTTACGTCTCCTTCCTAATAATTAAGTGAGAGAAACACGTTTGTAAACGCGAACGCAATAGCCGTTTGTGTTCGAATTTGCCCTAAGCATTGCAGAGGTTTTGTGTAAGATGAGAATGTCTGTTTGAAA
>JACXGM010031417.1:0-12971 GCA_016801145.1 Umbra pygmaea
GATAGATACATACGGGGCCATTGTTTGCGCTTTTAGAGGCGCGCTAATGGAGGGCGGAGTATGCGCTGATTGCGTAATGGGTATCGGGTTTGATAAATACCACGCTAAATGTGGAAGCATAGCGTGCGCAATTACCGAACTCGCATAAACAGACGCAGTGCAAACTGCGCTGGTGTTAGTAAATCAGGCCCACTGTGTTTTACGGATGTACCTGTTTTACGCCAACCAGATGCCACTAAACCGTTCACGGTAGAAGTGGACGCCTCAGAGGTTGGCGTTGGAGCCGTACTCTCACAACGGACCGACCCAGCAGCCAGACTACATCCCTGCGCCTTCTTTTCGAAGAAACTAACATTAGCTGAGAGGAACTATGACGTGGGAAACAGGGAATTACTGGCCATCAAGTTAGCATTAGAAGAGTGGTGTCACTGGTTAGAAGGGGCCCGATACCCTTTCCAAGTATTGACTGATCATCGTAACCTGGAATACATACAGAAAGCTAAACGTCTAACGTCGCATCAGGCTCGTTGGTCGTTGTTCTTCAACCGATTTAATTTCTCTGTTTCCTATTTACCAGGAGAGAAAAACATTAAGGCGGATTCCCTCTCTCGCCAGTTCGAAACCCAGACGAGACCATCCGAACCTGAGCCTATTCTTCCTCCTGCGTGCATGGTTAGGCCCATTCAATGGGACATTGATACATTAATACATGATGCCATCCTTACAGACCCTGCTCCATCGGACACTCCTCCTGGACGAACGTATGTGCCTGCGTCCATCCGGCCACAACTGTTACAATGGAGCCACACCTCTTTGGCCTCAGGACACCCCGGTATTACGAAGACCATACAGCTGCTCTCGAAACGATACTGGTGGGCAACACTACAGGATGACGTGTCAGACTACGTTCTATCATGTCCTGTGTGTGCGCAATCAAAAACCCCGCGACAACTGCCCACAGGTAAGCTGTTACCTTTACCGGTGCCAAATAGACCTTGGTCACACATCGCTATGGACTTTATTACTGATCTACCTGACTCCGATGGCTTCACGACCATTCTGGTCCTGATCGATCGATTTTCAAAAATGTGCAGGCTAATACCCCTCACTCATCTCCCTAACGCCTTGGAATTGGCAGAGTGTGTCTTCCTTCAGGACTTTCGCCAATTCGGCCTTCCCGAGGATATCGTATCAGACCGAGGTCCTCAATTTACATAGAGGGTCTGGATAATATTGTCACGGATATGGCGGGTCTCCCTCCTCTGTGTTTATTAATACCGGTGTCATCATTTTGACAAAAATTAAATATTCAAAATAATATTTGAATGCTTGTCTGTTTTAATCAAAGAAAATGTTGTATGTATTAGCACAGGACTAAAAAGAATGTGATCATTTAATTTAAAGAACAGTTTATGTGGGCCGAAAATAAATGTATTGACCACCGACACCGTTATTCAGTTATTATACTGTGGACATTTGCCCAATATAGGTGATTTCGGTAAAACAGTTTTTAATAATTTCCTTTCGATCTTTTTAGGAATTAAACAAGGGCAAATAAACAAATCAGATTTGACTGCGTCTTTTCAAACCTTAATGGAGCAGTTAATCAGAGGCTTTCTTGTTAGAAATCATCCCTATCGTTGTTGTTGTTGATTATGAAAAAGTTATTAATATTAAATTTAAATGTATGTATAAAATTATCTTAAATACAGTCATTATATTTACTACTTCTAAATAATTTGAATTCCATGAAAAGGTTGTTTAAATTATTATGATACACGTAGCCTATAAATTATTCTACATAGTTTAAAGGCAGCTACCTGTAAATTCAGTCGCAGAAGTATAGTCAGTGAACGTAATCATCCTGTGCATGATCCGAATAAAGTCCTCCGTGTTAGGTAAACAGTGCGAAAATAATGGGCGGCTGGGGCGACGTGGTTTGGTGAACCATGTGCGCAGCGCACCCCTCGTCATCCCACAGATCTGTACAAGGAGTTTCGGAGCTACCGACAAGGCAGAGTTAGAGAGTGAATTGGGAAATGAAGAAAATATGGAAAAATCACAAAGAAAAAAAGATGTCAAATTATCCTGACAATATTTTTTTTTCATATTAACCAATTCTAGGACACATGTAGACTACTGCAGTAATTGTTGCGCTTTACCAACTAATTGCGTCTGGGGTTGCCCATTTTAGGAAGTTCCTAAATAAAACCTAAATAACCAGGTAGCTAATGGGAGTTTATAACTAACTGGTTAATTAATCATTTTCTAATATTTATATTCATATCATAGATCACTGGTTACTAATGAACTCCCGTTATTGGTCATTTTGTTCTTATTCAGGAACTTCACAAAATGTGTGAACTCTGCCGCGCTTAGTTTGAGATGCACAAAACTAACCTCTGTACATGTGTCTCACGTACCATGTTGTGAAGAGGGGAAAATACATTATTGGATGTTGTTTTTTGGTCACACACAGACAATTAACCCTGCATTTATGTAAAAAAACACAGATTTTTATTTGTTTTTAACTAATTTAATTTGGGCCAGTGAGAAACTCAGTGAGAAAACTGTTAATGTTGGACCCTGGGGGGGAGCTCAATGTTTGGGGGGGTACATAGAGAGTCTTACCGATAGTCCTGCTGCTAGTGCCATCAACAACATCCCTCTCATTTTCTGATCCAAGTAACGTTAGTGGTAGTTACACCATCATCAACAGTCCTTCTGCTATCAGACTCCGATTAATTTTTAGATTAGATTTTTTTCAATTCTGATGGATTTGTAAAGAAATCTGATATTCTAAATACATATTAACTTATAAACAAAATCATATTTTGAACAATTTTATGACTAAAGGTGGAAAATTAAAAACCGTCTGAAAAACAAAAACTATTTCAAGTCATATCATTTTAAATTCACGTACTGTCAGCGGGGGGTGCTGCAGCACCCTCAGCACCCCTTGTTCCTGCGGCCATGATACTCCATGTCTCTTCCTGGGCAGTGCTGTTTATATGGGTACTCTGATCACTCGAACTAGACACGGCAGTTTGTAATACTTAATCAGAACCTTCTATACATTTCCAGCTCCCTCCTACTATGTCTCCCAGCAGCCCTGGCCAGGAAGAGTCGTAGCTAAACCAAAGGGGACTTGCTTCACAATAAAAGTAATAACAGAACCACCATGCATTGCACTGAAAAATACAGGAATATACACTCACCTATAGGATTATTTGGAACACTATACTAATACTGTGTTTGACCCCCCTTCGCATTCAGAACTGCCTAATTCTGCGTGGCATTGATTCAACAAGGTGCAGAAAGCATTCTTTAGAAATGTTGGCCCATATTGATAGGATAGCATCTTGCAGTTGATGGAGATTTGTGGCATGCACATCCAGGGCACAAAGCTCCCGTTCCACCAGATCCCAAAGATGCTCTATTGGGTTGAGATCTGGTGACTGTGGGGGCCATTTTAGTACAGGGAACACATTGTCATCTTCAAGAAACCAATTTAAAATGATTTGAGCTTTGTGACATGGTGCATTATCCTGCTGGAAGTAGCCGTCAGAGGATGGGTACATGGTGGCCATAAAAGGATGGACATGGTCAGAAACAATGCTCAGGTAGGCCGTGGCATTAAAAAATGCCCAATTAGCACTAAGGGGCCTAAAGTTTGCCAAGAAAACATCCCCCAAGCCATTACACCACCACCACCAGCCTGCACAGTGGTAACAAGGCATGATAGATCCATGTTCTCATTTTGTTTACGCCAAATTCTGAATCCATCTGAATGTCTCAACAGAAATCGAGACTCATCAGACCAGGCAACATTTTTCCAGTCTTCAACTGTCCAATTTTGATGCGCTCTTGCAAATTGTTGCCTCTTTTTCCTATTTGTAGTGGAGATGAGTGGTACCCGGTGGGGTCTTCTGCTATTGTAGCCCATACGCCTCAAGGTTGTGTATGTTGTGGGTTCTCAAATGCTTTGCTGCATACCTCGGTTGTAACAAGTGGTTATTTTAGTCAAAGTTGTCCTTCTATCAGATTGAAGCAGTCGTACCATTCTCCTCTGACCTCTAGCATCAACCAGGCATTTTCGCCCACAGGACTGCCGCATACTGGATGTTTTTTCCTTTTCACACCATTCTTTGTAGAAGTGGTTGTGCTTGAAAATCCCAGTAACTAAGCAGATTGTGAAATACTCAGACCGGCCCCTCTGGCACCAACAATCGTGCCACGCTAAAAATAGCTTAAATCACCTTTCTTTCCCATTCTGACATTCAGTTTGGAGTTCAGGAGATTTTCTTGACCAGGACCACATCCCTAAATGCATTGAAGCAACTGCCATGTGATTGGTTGAGTAGATCATTCTATTAAGGAGAAATTGAACGAGTGTTCCTAATAATCCTTTAGGTAAGTGTATATTTATTCATATATTTGTTTTATTTATTGTTTTATTTATTTATTGAATATGGCACATTTAGTGCTCCATACATTAGAGTTGTTGGTTAGATTTTTACTTTTTAACAGAATGGCATATGAAGAAGAAATTGGTTTGGTGGCGAATTTACTAAAAAAGCGGTTTTTCAGGAGGATATATCAAAAAAGTTTGAAATTGTAACAAACTCAGCGATAGCGGCCCTGTCAGCAATGGAACAGATTTGTACGGCAATTTTGAGAAAGCAACTATGAAAGGTATGTCTCAATCAATCAATCAATCAATCAACTTTTATCAATCACTGCGTTTAGGACAATGAGTTTGTATAAGTAATTGTGTCTGGTTGATATGAATTTGTTCTTCAGGACTCAAATGAATGATTGTCTGCTTAAATAAAAAAAAACTGTTGGTCAAGTAGAATGTAGACTACACTTGTTTGATGGACAAGTAAGAAAAGTAACTTACCAAGTGCAGAGATTGAGCTAAAATAGTGAATCTGCAATGGGTTACTTATGATGTATTTTTTGCCATGAAATTGAAGTGCACTGCAAAAACTGATTTTTAAGAAAGTAAAAAAGCCTTATTTCTAGAAAATTTGTCTTATTTTAAGTCTAAAAAGAAAAATAATCTTAAAACAAATAGTGTTATTTTGAGAAAATATACCAAACTTTTTCTTAATAAGATTTACCAACTAATTTTAAGCTCAATTTAACTAGTAATTAGGAGTGGACATATTTAGCAAATTATCCCAGCAAAAGAACAAGCTTATCTTCCTTATTTTAAGATTGAGACCACTTGCACAATTTCTCAATTTAAGAATCTTATGAAATGACAGCAAATTATTTATTTTTATTATAAACATGACAAACATGAATACAGTTTAACTATGTTGCCGCCTACCTTCTTAACAAATTAATTAAAAAACTTCCAAAACATTTCTGTAACTTTTTGCCAAATTTCCATGACTGTTGCGTTTATGACCCACAGCTTTTTTATTTATGGTACTGACTACTGCAGACTGGGAAAACTACACAAAAGCTGCAGTTTTGGAGAAACTTGGACGCAGTTGTCTAGCCATCACAATTTGGCCCTTTACAACGTCACTCAAATCCCACTGCTTGGCTGTTTTTCTCGGGAGAAACTAATTTACATGCTTTAAGTTGTAAGTATAGAGTGTTCATTCCACATTTGTTAAACCCAACAATACTCTTAACTAAATATTACTGTAATACAATAATGTTATTCAAAGATATTGAATTTTGTTAAAACATAATGCACATGAAACCATATTTGAGCCGATTTCACCCATCGTGGAGAAGATATTTTGTTTATTTGTTCTCTGCACCTATTTGACTGGCCTCTCACTCCGATACAGTAGGTGGCAGTATATGCACCTTTCAGGCGGTTGCGATCTGCCAGTAAAACTAAAAAGGAAGCTGTGCCCCAGTTTTTTCTTCTCAAGTCTGAGAACATTCGAGTAATGGGTGGAATCGGTAAAGTTGCAATTTCTAACTTTAGGGGTAAGTAACACTTTATATTAAAGTGTGATTAAGTTAAAAAATCATTGTATTTATGTTTCATTTTTCAATGAAATTTTCCCATGGTTTAAGTTAGCTGTTTGTAGCTTTAGCCGTTAGCTAACTTACCTGGCTAGCTAGCCAGATAGGGAACTAACACCTTCCATGAACACAATCTCAAACATTTGCTAGCAAGGGAAAACAGCTATTTAGCAGTGTTTAATCTTTAGCTAGCTACAAGCGGAGTTGGGTAAGTTACTTTTAACAAATTTATTTTTAACAAAGTTATTTCATACTGTACCAAAATAGTTTAGCACAAGGAATATATTGATGGTCAATCAAAATGTATAAAAATTGAATGAAACAAAATGCAAGCTCATCAATATAAAGTCTCAGCCAAATAAATGTACATTTTTCTAAATGAACAAACCTAATGATAATTACATATCCATTTGTGTGTCCTCTTTCTTAAGTGTTCACATCTACATTTCAGGGGAGGAGACTGAGCATATTGAAATCCAAGGTTCATCAGCAGGTGGACGATGTCACTGTGCAATGCAGGATGAGACCAGCACTTCAAAAGTTTCTAAATTATCCATCCCAGGATGCGAGCGGCAACAACATGGAACAGAGGGCACCATCAACCTTCTACTCTTAAGGTTCAGTGTTATGGTGTGAAGAAGCAAGCTATGAAGCCTCCAAGAACTTTAGAGGTAAGTTCATAAGTACACCAAAATTTAATTTAGAAATGTCAAACTTTATTATTTTAGACAGCATTAGAGAATTTAAACTTTTGTACCTTTTTGGGGGGATTCTTTCTAACCAGTGGTTTTCCCAGCACTGCCATTGCTCATCCCATACGGCACTGCACCACCAAAGAAGCTAGGCTTGAGCAGCAAGGCCTTAGCAAGGCCTTCTTATGGTGAGTATTTTATGCAGTGACATTAAATGCTTTCCACACTATTACAATGTTTGAATGACCATGGCTTTAATACACATAACAACCAAGGGTCTACAATAACTTCAACCCTTAAAAAGTAATTTAAATACAAACAAACAGTTGTTCATTGTGACATTCATTACTTTTTTGGAGAAGCCAAAAATGATTGAATATTACTACAGTACTGAATTAAATATGTTACTTGTTTTCAGCTGCTTCCTAATATTCTACATTGACCATTTTGTTATCTAGCCCTCAGAAGATCCCAATGCCTTCGTCCACCGATGTGCACTTTCCAGTCCATTTTTGCTTGTTAGACTGCATGGTTGCAATTGGCACAACTCCAGTGACGACATTTGAAAAAGATTTGTAGTATGAAGGGCCTCTTTACCTCATGGCCTTCACTTGAACTACTGTATCCTAAGTCTATTGCCACACTTTTGTCTGTTGCAAACCAAGGTGCTGGGCGATGAGATGCGCGATGTAACCCATTCGTATATGAAAGCCATGTCTGAATGGTTCATCGAGTAAGTAGATAATCTTATATGGTGTTTGTTGAAACATATAGCTCACATTTCATTACTGAGCATCACTGAAATTGAGATTTGAAATGTAGAGATGATATGTGCATTGTTACTGTTTAGACTAATTATACTAGAGGATGTGTTTTCTATTGTTCTACATTTTTGGTGTATTGGCATTATTGAACGGTGTGCATTTCTTTCAAGGAAAAATACACTTGTTACAGCCTTTATTTTGAAAGCAGAGGTGTATTTTCTGATATGCTCTGGAATAAAATCATGCTTTTGTTTAATAAAGACCTTCAAAGTGAGAATGCTTTGTGCTGCTTATTTTATGACAAAGTGACTTATATTGCTTTTTTTTCTTTTTCAATAAATTTAATCTCATGCTAAGATTTTTGTGCTAATTTTGGAATTTTATTATAAGATAAAAACTCTCAAAATGAGAACAATTGACAAAAAAAAACTAGTTTAAAGGATTTATATCTAAAATAACACATGTAAGTTGCTTGTAACTAGCTAAACTTGCTTAGTTTTAAGCATTTTTATCTAGTTTTAAGATAAATCTATGCTTCTCAGTGTCAAGACCTTTTTGCTAATTTCAAGAATTCTTGGCAAGGAAAAAATGCTTACCCCATTGGCAGATTTTTTTGCTTGATACAGGACAATTTGACCAGATTTACATTTATTTAAGTTGTTTCAAGAAGGACATTTTTTTGCAGACTGTGAGAATGGCTAGCTAATGTAAGTGGTGATTACTCTGACACAGCTCTGTTTACACAATGTAACTTCGCATTCACTGTTATTAATTAATCAGATACAGTGCCTTGCAAAAGTATTCGGCCCCTTGAACTTTTCGACCTTTTGTTACATTTTAGGCTTCAAACATAAAGATATGAAACTGTAATTTTTGTGAAAAATCAACAACAAGTGGGACACAATCATGAAGTGGAACAAAATGTATTTCAAACTTTTTTAACAAATAAAAAACTGACGAATTGGGCGAGCAAAATTATTCAGCCCCTTTACTTTCAGTGCAGTAAACTCTCTCCAGAAGTTCAGTGAGGATCTCTGAATGATCCAATGTTGACCTAAATGGAGGGAGGATCTTCGCCATCCAATATTAAGGTAGGACTGACATTGTCTGGTTTAGTCCTGTCCGGGAATGTGTTAACATTGAATGTCCAGTTTGGTGATTATTCCCCAGCGAGTCCCATCACGGCTCATCGATTTGGGGGCTGCAGGTAATTTTATCGACAAGGGTCTGGTGAGGAGCTTGAACGTTCCAGTCGAGGGTCTTTCTGTTCCCATTCCCGTTCTCGCCATGGACAGCCATCTCATAGGCAGCGGCTCTATCACTAGACAAGCTGTACTTATTTGTATCTCGATGGGGAACCAGCACACGAAACAGGTATGTTTCTAAATAATACCCTCTCCAGCACATTCTGTGGTTCTGGGTATGCCTTGGTTGGTGAAACATAACCCTGTCATTGATTGGAGGGAGAGGCGTATAGCAGGGTGGTCTACACAGTCCCAGGAGAGATGTGGTCCAAGGTTTGTACACATAACCACTATAGAAAGCCCAGAGTCTAAAATTGAGGTTCCCTCAGAATACCAGGACCTGAGAGAGGCGTTTTCCAAGACTCTGGCCTCTCAGCTGCCCCGCCCCCACCATCCCTGGGATTGCGAAGTCGATTTGGTTCCAGGTCCGGTCTTGCCACAGAGCCACGTTTACCTACTATCCAGGGCAGAGATGGAAGCCATGGAGACGTATGTCCAGGAATCACTGGTGCAGGGACACATCAGACCTCCATATCCCCCGTCCTCCAGTTTCTTCTTTGTCAAGAAAAATGATGGGGGCCTCCATCCCTGCGTGAATTACAGAGCCCTGAATAAAATCACAGTGAAGTAAAGATACCCTCTACCATTAATCCACGCTGCCATAGAGAGGATGCACGGCGCCAGGTATTTTCCTAGACTGGACCTCTGTAGTGCATACAACCTGGTGCATATAAGAAGTGGGGATGAATGAAAGACAGCGTTTATCACTACATCGGGGCATTACGAATATCTCGTAACGCCCTACGGCCTTGCTAACGCTCCTTCCATTTTCCTGGTCTTTATAACTGAGATATTCAGGGACCTGCTGTGTCAGTCAGTGCTGGTTTATATTGACGACATATTGATATTTTCTCCTACCTATGTGTTACATGTGCAGCATGTCCGAGAGGTGTTGGCTAGGCTGTTGCGCCATCACCTTTATGGAAAGGCAGAGAAGTGTCAATTCCATCAACCCTCTGTCTCCTTCCTTGGCTTTGTCATCACTGACGAGGGACTGGAGATGGAGATTGACAAGACAAACGCGGTTAGGGCCAGGCCAGTCCCCACCACGGTCAAGGAGGTCCAAAGGTTCCTTGGTTTCGCCAATTATTACCGGCGCTTCATTAGGTCATTTAGCTCCACCCATCTCTGCTCTGCTTAAGGGAGGACCTCGTTGCCTGTTTTGGACCTGAGGCTGAGAGGGCATTCCAACCTGAAGGACCGCTTTACTACAGCTCCCATCCTTCACCATCCTGACCCGGGTCTGCCTTTTATCGTCAAGGTGGACGCCTCAGAGAACAGGATTGGTGCTGTTCTCCCTCAGCGACAAGGTAACCCACCCAAGCTATATCTATGTGTCTTTTTCTCTAAAAAAATACCTTGGCAGAGCGCAAATTCAATGTGGGGGATTGGGAGCTCTTGGCCGTGATAAAAGCATTTAAGAGACGGCGGCCCTGGCTGAAGTTCCTTGTTTGGACTGACCATAGGAACTTGGGAGTATTTGAGGGTGGTGCGAAGACTCAACTCCCAACAAGCAAGGTGGGCTCTGTTTTTAACATGCTTTGACTACACCCTCTCATACCGACCAGGCACGAAGAACAGAAAGGCTGATGCCCTATCTTGTTATTTCGAGGGTGAGGACTTGGAATGGGAGGAGACTACGGTGATACCCACTGCGCGCATTGTCACTCCCATTATGTGGGAGGTGGATGAGGAAATCAGGCAATCACAGGTAACCAACCCTCCTCCTCCTAACTGTCAGACACCTGTTTGTTCCTAGCGATTACAGGGGTTGACTTCTGGTATGGGCGCATATGGCGCTACCCTCTGGGCATCCGGGCATCCGGGTGTCCAAGGGTTGTACTACTTTCCTGGTAGCAGTTGATCGCTTCTCCAAATCTTGCAGGCTCATTCTCCTACTAGGGCTGCCTTCGGCTATGCAGACGGCCGAGGTGTTGTTCACCTTCGCCTTCAGTGTTATACGGGCTGCCTGAGGAGATCGTCACTGACCGGGGCCCGCAGTTCACATCTCGAGTATGGAAGTCTGGGTGGTCTCTGTCAATCTGTCTTCAGGGTACCACACTCAAACGAATGGTCAGGTAGAGAGAGTGAACCAGGAGATATTGAACCATATTGTGGGACCCGACCTGGTGATTGGGCTGATGTTCTGCCATGGGCCGAGTATGCACAAAACTCCCTTCGTCGGGAGGCCACAGCTCTAACTCCCTTCCTGTGCGTTTTAGGGTACCAACCCCCCTTGGTTCCTTGGCACCCCAATGACTCCCGGATTCCGGCAGTGGATGCGTGGTTTTGTCGAGCGGAGGCGTTGTGGTCGGCGGCCCATACCCGCCTTCTATGGGCGGTGAGGCGTTTCCAGCTGCAGGCGGATCGGCGTCGGAGTGAGGCTCCTCCTCTTCAACCGGGTGACAGGGTCTGGGTTTCAATGAGGGATATGACCCTATGCACCCTGTGCAGGAAACTGGTGCCACTCTTCCTGGGCCCATTCCCCATATTACGCAGGGTTGATGACGTCACTTACACCCTCCAATTCCCCCCTCACATGAAGATCTCACCTTCTTTTCATGTCTCCCTCCTCAGGCCGGCGGTTCGGGGTCCCCTTGATGATGACCGGCATGGTCTGGCTCCACCGACCATACGCAGTCCGTGCCTTTCTGGTCTCCCGGAGGCATGATGGCACGTTACAATACCTGGTCGACTGGGCGGGCTACGGCCTGGAGGAGAGGAGTTGGGTGCCCGCTCCTGACATCTTGGACCCTTCTCTTCGTATGGAGTTACCATCTGCGTCCCGATCGCACTGGTCCCCATCCCTGGAGATACCCACGCTCTCAGCACTCTGTTGCGGCTGGAGCCGCTTCTCAACATGGGGGTACTGTGACAACCACCCCTGCCTCAGGATTTGTTCAGCGTTCTGCTTCTCCAGAGTATTGAGAAGAGATATTCTGGGATGTTAGTGACTGTTTTGTATTGTGTGTTCCACTCACCAGCAGGGTTGGGTAGAGTTATATTTTCCTATTGATTGTGCTTTTACACACGTGTTTCTGTATGTTATGTCATATTTCAGGTCATAATTATATGTTCTTGTTAAAGGATGTTATAGCATTGTTTGTTAGGCCTTGCAGTACTCAGGCACATGTTTTGGGTTTGTAGAGGACTAGCCATCTCTATGTTCATTAAGCACACACGTGCCTTTCATTTGCACCCTTCTATTGGGTATTTAAGAGGGTTTTACCCATCTGTGTCGAATATTGTTTGCAGACAAGTTCTCAGTTGTGCGCTTCCTGTGTTATTTATTCGTGCCTGGACCTTTGGTTATACATTAAATTTCCCTGCTACTGCACCTGTTTCCTGTATACTTACCCATTACAGTCAGGGCCGGATTAACAATTTCCTGTGCCCTGGGCAACAAGACTCAAGGGCCCCCCCTGCCCCAAAGCAAAAATCGCAAAGTTGCTATCATCAAAAGAATATAGCCTATACCTCTATAATATTAAATCAGGCTTCTGCATGGCTCATTGGAGATGTATGTATGTACAGTAGCCTTAGCATTTGAGCATATAGCCTATACTTCTATAGTATAAAATCAGGCTTCTGTATGGCTCAGTGGAGAAGTATGTATGTACAGTAGCCTCAACATAAAGAGCATATAACCTATACTTCTATACTAACAAATCAGGCTTCTGCATGGCTCAGTGGAGAAGTATGTATGTACAGTAGCCTCAACATAAAGAGCATATAACCTATACTTCTATACTAACAAATCAGACTTCTGCATGGCTCAGTGGAGAAGTATGTATGTACAGTAGCCTCAGAATAAAGAGCATATTACCTATACTTCTATACTAACAAATCAGGCTTCTGCATGGCTCAGTGGAGAAGTATGTATGTATGTACAGTAGCCTCAGCATAAAGAGCATATAACCTATACTTCTAACAAATCAGGCTTCTGCATCGCTCAGTGGAAATGCATGTACTGTATGTACAATAGCCTTAGCATAAAGTGCATTCAAGAGACAGCACAAGCATAAATGTTTAATATACTGTAACTTTTTACAATGAATCTTTCACAGAACTTGGTGTAATTATTAAATGTTTCAATATGAAGCCAATCAATTATATTTTGACTGCAACAGTGAAATAAAGCAGACAGCTAGGTAAGCCTTAACTTAAAACAGAGATCACTTCTAAAATGCTAAAATGTGAAATTATCACCAGCC
>JACXGM010031419.1:0-12970 GCA_016801145.1 Umbra pygmaea
TGGGAGGAGGCCTCGGGGAAGACCCAGGACTAGGTGGCGAGATTATATCTCCAACCTGGCCTGGGAACGCCTCGGGATCCCCCAGTCGGAGCTGGTTAATGTTGCTCGGGAAAAGGACGTTTGGGGTCCCCTGCTGGAGCTGCTGCCCCCGCGACCCGATCTCGGATAAGCGGATGAAGATGGATGGATGGATGGACAAAGATTTCCTAAGATATGGAAGAAAAGTGGAACAAAGACAAACAAAAATATTTATAAATGTTATTTTAAGAAATTGTAGCAGGCCCAATCATCTGGACAAAGCCGTAACATTCAGCAGCAGTCCCGCTATTTCGACCTTGCGCTCCCTGAGTGCGAGCTGCCTGATTAGCAAGAGGGTCAGAGAATTGCTTCAGGCGAAGGAACATAGTAGCCTATACCTAGTTATATGCATTTGGATAAATGATTGGATGGAGAAAAACAAGCGTTGTTTGATTGGAAAATTTAGAATGGAGTGAATACCGTTGTTAATAGCTGTCAGTTATCAAGCGGATTACAACGTTTGAACTATATGACGGAGCGCATGCTGGCCAAATTCGGTAGAGAAACACACTGCATATAGCCTATATATATAGAGCGCAAATTAACTTCCATGTTTGCTGCCTTTTGTATTAGGACAAACTCAATGACAGTTGTTAATATTACTGGAATATATTTGGATTATAGAAAAAATATATATAGATTGCTCGAAAATATGCAAACTCCGCGAGATTCTGTGTTATAAGTAAATTCCGTTTTTAGTGATAGATTCCGCGATTCGCGGAAACCATAGGGCCCTATGTTTGCCATGATTTCTCAATCAATGAATATTAATTTCGGGGCGTTTCACTGACTATGAAACAATTATAGGCGTGACATGCAGCCGCAAAAGCTGCGCCACATTTAGAGTTGATTGTGATTTATAAAGGGAAACGTGCGTAGGACGTGCGTGCGCATGGTTTTATAAATCTGAATATTTCTTTGCGTACCCACGTCCTATATTTCGTCCGTACGCCACTTCTGACGCAAATCCACCGCATGTGGATTGCAGCAGATGTGCTCAATTGGATTCAGGTCTGGGGAACGGGCGGGCCAGTCCATAGCATCAATCCCTTTCTCTTGCAGGAACTGCTGACACACTCCAGCCACATGAGGTCTAGCATTGGCTTGCATTAGGAGGAATCCAGGGCCAACCGCACCAACATATGGTCTCACAAGGGGTCTGAGGATCTCATCTCGGTACCTAATGACAGTCAAGCTACCTCTGGCGAGCACATGGAGGGCTGTGCAGCCCCCCAAAGAAATGCCACACCACACCATTACTGATCCACCGCCAAATCAGACATCTTGAAGGATGTTGCAGGTAGCAGAACGTTCTTCACGGCGTCTCCAGACTCTGTCACGTCTGTCACATGTGCTCAGTGTGAACCTGCTTTCATCTGTGAAGAGCACAGGGCGCGAGTGACGAGTTTGCCAATCTTGGTGTTCTCCAGCAAATGCCAAACATCCTGCATGGTGTTGAGCTGTAAGCACATCTCCCACCTGTGGACGTCGGTCCCTTATACCACCCTCATGGAGTCTGTTTCTGACAATTTGAGTGGACACATGCACACTTCTTGGCATGCTGGACGTCATTTTGCAGTGCTCTGGCAGTGCTCCTCCTGCTCCTCCTTGCACAAAGGCAGTGGTCCTGCTGCTGGGTTGTTCCCCTTCTACGGCCTCCTCCACATCTCCTGATGTACTGGCCTTACTCCTGGTAGCGCCTCCATGCTCTGGACACTACGCTGACAGACACAGCAAACCTTCTTTCCACAGCTCGCATTGATGTGCCATCCTGGATGAGCTGCACTACCTGAGCCACTTGTGTGGGTTGTAGACTCCGTCTCATGCTACCACTAGAGTGAAAGCACCGCCAGCATTCAAAAGTGACCAAAACATCAGCCACGAAACATAGGAACTGAGAAGTGGTTTGTGGTCACCACCTGCAGAACCACTCCTTTATTTGGGGTGTCTTGCTAATTGCCTATAATTTCCAACTGTTGTCTGGTTCAGCGTGTGAAATTAATTGTCAATCAGTGTTGCTTCCTGAGTGGACAGTGTGATTTCACAGAAGTGTGATTGTTACATAGTGTTGTTTAACTGTTCCCTTTATTTTTTTGAGCAGTGTATTATGCACCTTTAATTTTACAAACATTAGGCTACATGAAAATAGCAATGAGAAAAGCGATTTTGTATTTCGCCATGGACTCCGCTTTGCTGAACATCTCTGCCCGGAGGACATAGAAAGAAGAAACAGACTATGGCCAACCATTAAAAAAGTGCAAGAGGAGGGTAAGGCTGCCTACTTTGTCGGCGGTCGAGGCTTCATTAATGGCTCAGAAATTAATGTCTTAATGTTGATCTTATGATAATTCCATTATGTTTACTTTTATAGTGGCAACTTATCTCTCAGGTAAATTTATATATGATCAGGTACCTCACACTGTTAAGTAACAGACTTTTGGTTATTTTTACTTTTTTAATGACCAGGTATTTGTTTACATTCCGAAGAGGAAAACTTTATCTTCCCTGATACAACCTCAGGCCTTAATGATCAAGATGCCTATTTAAGGCGAGACACGGCAGGCAAAAACATAGATTTTTCATGCAGTGGTAAATTTTAAGATTTTGGGCTAGTTTACTCCTTCAATATTCGTCTTGCAAGCTGCTATAAAGAAAACGTTGAAAATATACATTAGGATGTTAATTTATTACATTTTGTTAACAGACTAAGTCTCTTGTTCGGAACAAGTTGTTCCTTTCAATCACACACTCTTCGCATTCTTATTTAACAAATTAGACACGATATAGGCTACTATTCCCTCTCTGGGCATATTTACAGTTACTCTTTTTGTTTTGAAAAATAAATATTGCATTTGGTTTTTGAGAAAACGCATCTGCCTCCTGCCTATTATCTACTAAGGGT
Source organism: Umbra pygmaea (assembly GCA_016801145.1). NCBI lineage: Eukaryota > Metazoa > Chordata > Actinopteri > Esociformes > Umbridae > Umbra > Umbra pygmaea. Next base: position 2,981 of record JACXGM010031419.1, read on the forward strand.
GATACGGTTCATGAAAAAACATCCAAACCTTTCGGTTTGCTTCTCTCGGTCCGGAGCGTGTGTGTGTCGCACGGTTTGTTGGTATACTAATAATGTGCACAAACCACTTCCTGCGGTTGTGCCAACTTTCAACACCTATGTTAAAACACTTACCAGAAATGACGAGCAGGATGAGCTCCCAAATTTCAAAACAGACTAATGGCGTCTCGTTCTGAATACGATCTCATATTTTATGAAAATAGTTCATCGAAATGTGTTTCTGAAAACATTTTAAGCGAGATATAGGCCATAAAGTTGCTGAATCTATCTTCATTTCAGATCGACAAAGGTGAGTTAAATGATTTTCGGCAGATTTTGAGAGGTGGCGAGCAGAGCCGACCGCTCCGCAACGGTGGAGTGCTACAGATGCAAACCGTTTTTACACATTCACTAAATATTTCTACAGATGCAAAACCTTTTTACACATTCATAAAATATTTCCACAGATGCTAAACAATTTTACACGTACAACTATCACTTCACAACCTCAAAATATACCACCCCTATTATCTAGAACACGAAACACGAAAATCTCTTACATGCTTGAAAGCACCTGTGGAGGCAGTCTTGGCTCATTTTAGAAGCACTGAGCAACACTTATGCTGCGTTCCATTTGGCTCGGAAGTGGGAGGTCGGAACTGGGAATGACGTCACACACGAGTAAAACAAGTTGATTGCATTCCAGTTACCGAAGTGGGAAAACAAGTCAGCCATACAAGTAGCATACAACTAGCCATGTTAGCCATTTTTAGCAAAACCAGTTGATAAAATGCATTTCGGTGTGTTTTCACACCTTCTAACGCCGTAGCAATATGTCCAGACACAACAGTTGGACAGTACTGTGTGTACGGCAATTTCAAAACAAAAAAAACAAAATGATTAATAAAAATTAACAGTAAGAACAACATTCAGTTACTGTTGATACAGGGTGCTGCCATCTTGGAAAATGAACTTGGGGGTAGTGAAATATCTCAGACTTAGCGACTAGGAATTTCCCACTTGGGCGGGCATTCCAGTAAAATCCCGAATAGGAACTCGGAATTTCCGACCTCCGAGTACAAATGGAACGCCGCAATAGCCAGGAACCCAGAGCAAGCAAAGCTCTACTGCCAGGAGGTTTGGAAGTTAGAAACGGCAGGCTACATGATCAAAATTCCCTAAGAAGAAATTGATTCAGTAGGGGAGACCTGGTACATTCCACACCATCTGGTGCACCACAATGGAAAAGAGTTCAGTGTTCAACTGCTCTTTTGTATATAGAGGCCAAGTTTTGAACGAACACCTCTTACCTGGACCCACATTGAGTCATTCCTTCCTGGGCATCTTTCTGCGATTCAGGCAGCATACAGTGGCCATCTTTGGAGACATTAAGGCCATGTCTTACCAGGTGCGCTTATTACCTCAAGATTGAGGACTTCTCTGATTCCTGTGGACAGATTTGAAGGGAGATCAGGGAGCCAGGCGTGTATGAATGGCAGGTTCTTTCATTTGGCACAACTTGCAGCCCCTGCTGTGCCACTTTTGCCTTACAGCAACATGTGAGGAATATCAAGAATGATTTTTATTTTTTATTTTTTTGCTAAGGTTGGTAAAACTGTCATCCTACATTGACAATTGTCTACATAGTGATCCTATATCAGCGGAAGCATGCCAGCTGGTGGACAAGACTAGAGCTTTACTTGTGATGGATGAGTAATATCCCAACTGTAGTTGATCATCTCCCTGAAGAGCCTACACTATGACTCTGCTGGCACTGCCCTACAGACACACTGGGCTAGAGCCAACCCCCACTATGAGGACCATTTACCATACCCTTGCCAGCCAGTATGATCCTTTGGGATATATCATATCTTACACGACAAGAGAAAAGATCCTGGTACAGGAGCTCTGGAAGAAAGAGAGAGGATGGGATGACCCTCCATTACCGGCTGACCTCCTAGAGAGGTGGAATGAGTGGGAACATGAACTACCGACCCTGTTAGAGATTACCATTCCCAGGTGTTTTGTTCCTCCAAACATGAACAACACTTCAGTGACTACAGACATCCACATCTTCTGCGATGCCTCAGAGCAAATGGATCTGTGGCCTATCTCCATACAGATGACAACGAAGGACATGTACATGTCTCACTCCTTATGGCAAGATCTTGAGTGGCACCTAAGCGGCAGCTCTCAATTCCCTGCTTGGAACTCAGTGCCACTCTCCCACAAGCCCAATTAGCTAATTTCCTACAAACTCAACTTACCTTGAAAATCAGCAGGACCATCCTTTGGTCGGACTCTACTACTGTCTTGAACGGGCTAAAATCTGAGTCATGCCATTACAAAGTGTTTGTCGGAACTAGAGTAGCAGAGATTCAAGATCTAACAGATGTTATAGAGTGGAGATATGTTGACACCGCTAACAACCCAGCAGACGACATTACATGGGGGAAGACTCTAGCAGAACTAACCAAAATGAACCACTGGACCCTTGATCCAAACTTCCTACAACAGTCACCTGACACCTTGCCAGTGAGGCCCACGAGTGCAAGAGGACATCACTGACTGCCGCAAATCTACATTCTGTGGGCAGGTATCCCTCAGCCTTGATCCAATAAAGGTAGACTGGATCAGCTCTCACAGTTGGAAGGTGATATGTGAGACTGTGTATCAGAGTATGATGCCAGCAGATGGTGATCTTAAGTCATCAATGTATAAAATAGAGACGTACTTGCTTAAAGAAGCCCAGAAAGTAAGTTTCGGACAAAGTTTTAGCCAAATGTGCATGTAAATTAAAGTTTTTATCGCAAGACAAAACATATGGATTTCTCTGTAAAAATAATTTTGGTTTTAACTCAATGTCATGGATTTTGCTTGCTCTGCATGGTTTTCTGGGTTGTCTATGAAACTTAAAAACAAATTCCAAGTGCTACAAAACAATGTTATACGTTATATGTTAAAAGCACCCCCTCGTACTCATATTGGTAGGGAGGAGTTTAAAAGAGCTGGTTTACTACCCGTACCTCTAAGAGTAAAACCACTTAAGTTGAACCATATTTTTAACATTGTTAATCGTGATGCCCCCAAGTATTTATGCTCAAATGTAACCATGGTTCACACGCAGCATAGTCATGATACAAGGGCCAGCATCCGCTCCTGCATAGTCCCTAGAGCTAAAAATGCTATTAAAAGTTTTTTTCTTTTACTCTGGTATCATGGCTTGGAATAGTTTGCCTATTGCTATTAAACTCCTATCATCACGAGGGATTTTTAAAAGACAGGTCAAGCAGCTTTTATGGAATTAGGTAAATATTTACTGATAAATTGAGTCGTTTTTACAGTATTTGTTTTTCTTACCGTGTTTCTCATTTAGTGTTGTATGTGATGCTCTTCCTAATACTGTATGTCTTTTATGTCTGCTTCCTGTTTATTGTTTCATGCATGTAACAACAAGGACCGTGCTGGAAATAAGTATTTTACTTTAGCATGTTATCCTTTGGATTACTGTTGTATCGTCTTAATCCAGAAATAAATCAATCAATCAATCAATCAATTCACAGAACAGATCAAGATCTTGGAAGGCAGCAAGCCAGTTCCAGCCAAATCTGTTCATAATCTCCGGAGTATGACTGAACGCTTATGTCTTATTCAGGTTGGCGTTCAACTTCGCCAAGCGGATTCTCTGCCTCCAGATGTTCTATATCCTATCATCATGGATCCACAGCATCCCATCGTCAAGTTCCTCACTCAGGACTTTGATTAACGTCTGCTTCATCCAGGACCAGAAAGGGTGTTTGCAGAGATGCGTTGTGCCTTCTGGATACTACGAGGCAGGGAGGCCATTCGGCAACATCAACCTCTCTGTTTGGGGTGGTAGGAAATGGCGAGCAAATACGGTTATTCCAAAGATATGGCAGACCTGCCTTCATCCCGTCTATGTCCTTACAAACCACCCTTTTGGTCTACTGGAGTAGACTGCTTCGGCCCATTCAAAGTCAAGTTGGGACGATGTACAGTGAAAAGAGGAAGAATTATCTTTAGGTGCCTCATTACTCGCTGTACTCACCTTGATCTTCTGACCAGAATGGATGCAGATACCTTCCTAATGGCTCTTCATTGCTTTACTGCTCGATGAGGAAAACCTTGCGAGATTCTTGCCGATAATGGAACCAATTTCAGAGGCGCAGACAAGGAGCTAAATGCTGCCTTTACAGCTCTTGGACCAGCTCTTCAGGAAAAGCTGATTGAGTACAAGATCTCTTTTTGGTTCAATACTTCGAATGCACCACATTTTGGGGCTGTCTGGACGAGATAAGGTCTGTTAAGAATGCTCTTTGAGTAACATTTGGAGATGAGTCACAACACACAGATGTCCTAACAGACGGGGAAGGTATTCTATAATTTAAGCCTCTGGGCTACGTTTCTGCAGATGTAGCAGAGGTCAGTTACCACGGGCCTCATGGCCCATTGGACAGAAAGTGAGGACGATACCAGGTATGGATGGCAGAATCCGAAACGTGGAAATCAAGGTCAAGGATTGAACCTACCTGCGACCCATAACCCAGCTGGTCACACTTCTCGCTTTGTTGGATGATACATGATGGTCATCGTAGGCGGGTGATGGAGGATATTACTGAATTAGAAATAGTTATACCAATTCTGGGGTGGCTGTACAAAGGCCTGTTAATTTTGATTTAGTAACTTACTGAATTTAATTTAACCTTCATTAGGAGTATTGACACTAAAGTGATTTAGGAGTAAGGAAATGCTTTGACGTTTACGTGCATTAGTCCTACTAATTAGATTTGAGTTAGACGCTATGGCAACCCATTACTCAAAAACGAACCTTAATAGTGTTTCTGAGTTATGCCTTTGTAAATGTGTCATTGCTTTTTGCAGTGCAGAGATATGTGTGCGTTTATGACGAAATACCACATGTATTGTCTGTGTCACCATTAAACCTCCTCAACCAGGCTTCAGTGTCTGTCATCACTCTCTGACCAGGTGCAGTCTGGTGTCCTTCTAATCCGATTCACCCTTACACATTAAAGAGTACCCTACTTTGTTTTAAGCATTACAGATGATATACAAGCAATGTGGCTCTTGTTTGTGATTTATTGTTTAACTAAAGAGGTAATTGTTATTTTAGTATTTTAGTACCTTACAGAATCTATATTTGGCAATCTGGTGCGTGTCAGCTCGCAACCAAAAGGCTATATGGACAAAGTGAATAATTTTGAAGCCTGCAACCAAAACTAAATATGGAAATGCCTTTGTTACAAAGTTTGCATGTGCAATATCCCCATAGACTACTAGATAGATTACTAACAGATTTACCGAAATAAAGTTTAAATAGTGTTACAATGTTTTTCAATATTGGAAGGGGTGATACATATTTTGTCTGTTGTTTACTGAGGTAATAAATCTAGTGAGAAGTGGCTCAAATTCTCATAGACTTCTACAGAAACCAAGGTATTTTGTTACCAGACACATCGCCCCCAGCTGGAATTGAGATAAAATGTAGGTTTAAGGCACTTCCGCATTTGGGTCACTGTCTTTATGTTGCGTGTTGTGGTCTATTTGCATGTGTTGTCTTTATGTTGCGTGTTGTTGTCTATTTGCATGTGTTGTCTTTATTTTGTGTGTTGTTGTTTATTTGCATGTGTTGTCTTTATGTTGCGTGTTGTTGTCTATTTGCATGTGTTGTCTTTATGTTGCATGTAGTGGTCTATTTGCATGCGGTTTATTGTTGTTGCGTGTTGTGGTCTATTTGCATGTGTTGTCTTTATGTTGCGTGTTGTGGTCTTTCTGCGTGCGTTGTCTTTTTGTTGCGTGTTGTGGCCTCTCAGGGTAACCGTACAAATACCTTTTCCTCTTCCCTAAATTAAAATATAATGGACACAAATATTTTATTCACCACACAAAAGGTTTAAGGAAATATCATTTTGAAGTGTTATTATTGTTGAGAAGGGATTTTAAGTAATTCTGTATGTTTAGTTAAGGCAGGTTGAGCACAGGTAGAATGTTATAGTTAGGTAAGGGGAGAGAGAGGTTGCTGTCTTTAATGGTAGGGCCTGTTGTCTTTCTTAAGGTATGTGCCTCGTTCTGGTAGTCAGGGCTTCCTATAGGACAGTAGAGGGGATTAGTCAAGGCCCTTTAGCTCAGGGCCCAGGGAACGAGGAGCTAGGGACAGACAGTAGGTATGTAGTATGGAGCATATATGTTATTCACTTCTATGAGATATGGATAAAAGTCACTGTAACTTTCAGACACTCAAGGAAAGGACAGGAACGGTATGGGCCTGGACATTAAGAGATAGGGACCGGTGTAGGCAGTGAACAACAATCCTACATATATATAGGTTGGCTCCATATGATCATTCGGGGAATTTTTTCCAACACGTCTTGAAGCCTTGTTATGAGATGACCCTGTAACCATAACAAGGAGAACTTTATTAAAGCATTCTATTATCTACCACAACCTGACTCCTGAAACTATCATTTTAACAAAGATCTGCCAAGCCTTAACATAACCATCTTTACATTATTTACCTACAACGGACTATTCCTCAGATTCTTGGATGGCTTCCAACACGTATGAGCAGAGTCTTTGTTAGCGCTGTACCAGAAAATGCTGGCCTGTCCCAATAATGCATCCAAGCGGCTAAACCACTTGTTTGTGCACCAGTCGGAACCACTAATGTTATTATGGTCCTTTATTTTTTGAAGTCTTGCCTCAATTTCATCAGCTTCTCTCTGTATTGTTCCTGTGTGAACAATCCCTAGCCCGCACAATCGACTCAATGTTTTTACATCAAATACATTTTTTCATTACAGATCCATATATAGTATATATAATATATATCCATATATTCCAGTTCCTGCTGTATGTTGTCCTAGCATAAATGCTCAGTAAGGCCTGAACCTCGTCACCAGTCCATCTGTCTTATTTTTTTAATTCCATTGTGGTGATTTCGATATAAACAACTGTTACTGTATTCACCGCAGCAGACTTTTAAAAGTGGCGGTTGCAATAAATCGATACACTACGTGCACTCAACCAATCACTATGTTTTGTTGCAAAGTCCCACCCCCAAAAGTTTTGGTACTTTCGAAAAAGTACCTACAGTGCCCTCCAGGAGGTACTTTTTACTGGGGTACAAATGTACCAGGAATTTTATTTAGTCCCTGCGGTCGAAACACATTAAGTACCACCCAAAAGTCCCTGGTTCCTGGAAAATGTTCCTGAGGTGAAAAAGCGGCATTACTCAGGTTTGAGTGCATGTGAAGGTTAACTTCACCTAAGGCTGCTCAATGCCTTCTGCCTGGTGGAAATACTACTCCCTCTGTTGGAGGCCATCCCAAAGTGATACGCACACTACACGTTGATACAGGAGATGGAGATAACGTAGAATTCTCTAATCCTCAATGGTTGCAAATAAATTTAAACTTTTTCTGAATTAGTCTAAAGATAATCTACTCATTTTGTATACTTTAAATCATGACTATATGATAAGAATCAGAGGTTAGTGTATCTGACAAAACAATGGCTAGATAGTAACGTCATCGAGGTTAAAGTATTTTGCTGTTCTATACTCAATGAGGTTGGCCCTTTTCTCATTGTGGTAGCACCATGCATCTCTTCAATTTAGAAGTTTAAATGCAAAAGCCTAATCTTTATTAGACCCTGTTCATGAGATTTCTATTTGTTCTACTGTTATTTAGTGCCCTATAGAAGCCTGATGCAATATAAAAAAGTTAAGTTAAGAAGAAATTCAGACATTTGTTAGATTATTTTCACTACAAATTTATTGAAAGTTGTGGAGGCATAGGGATCAATGTTTCTTTTGAGGGAGCCCTGCATGACAACACCAATTACACAAAAAGAATTGCAATCAAGGAAGAGCATTTAGAAACAAATCATAAAAAATCACATTACCTACAAAAGAAAGTCATGCACTGTCATATATTGCATCTAACAGCTTTAAGGAAGTGGTGGCTACATTCAGCTTTAAGGTTTCCATATACTAAGACTACTAGGCATGTTGATTGAATGCCAGGCTTGCAGCAATAATGTAAAAATATTGAAATATTTGCAATTGGAATGCACTAGACAGCATTTACAGGCAATCTATGGTACATGGCTGCAAGTGTGCCATCGCTTGCAATATAATTTAGTCAATCCCCACCAGATGCGATGGTAACATGCAGACCAAATAACAAAATGTAATGTTAATCAGTCATATAGTTTTAGGGACAACCTGAAACAAACATTAAACCTTCATGGACATTAAGATAGCTTGCTGAAGCTAGCACAGTTGATTTGAGAACATTGCACATTATAATTTTTACCTGAAATGTTTTTTGTTGGGCTGTTGATTGGGATGCATACAAAATGGTGTTTCTCCACTAACCCATGACTAAAAGAGGAAATGTATCATTTTTAGTCAATAACTTTGGCTAGTTGCTCTTTTTGTGCTTTTCTCATATTGTTCTCCTCTCCCAAATGGTCTTAACCAATTCCCACTAAACCTGCTTTGTCAGCAGCTCCATAACTCCTTAGACAGATGTGGCATGAAGGGCACTCGTATTGTTCATCCAGCCACAGGTCGCAGACCAGGACGATTCTTTTCACATTGTTCCTCCAACATGGAAACCTTTAGTCAGCTCATCTATAGGACAATTACGCTCACCAACTATACTTCCCCAATTGAATTTACAGGTGCCTGATCTGCACACAAGAAGTCACTAGAGAGCGACGTGACTAGGTAGATGATACAACTTGTCAAATCCTGGGGAACGCTATGCCAATTTGCGCTGCGTTGTGCTGAGGGTCCAGCAACTTAGCCCACTATGCCACGTGGAACCCCTTATTCATATTTCAATAACACATGTAGGGAAGAACGTTTGGGTCAACCAATGAGAGTGGCGCTTGCTGTGCGTCGAGCATCATAAATAGAACTAGGTTCTATTTGAGCACTTGGAAAACCAGATACACCTTGACGTGCACAAGCAGTGTAGATACAATAATTGATTAACGTACGTTAACATTTATTTTGCAAAACTTTCACTCACAACACGGCTGGCGTAGATTGCAAGTTAGGCCGTTATGTATAGTTTAATCTCTTAACTGTCCTGCAGAGTGAATACTAAGGAGATAGGGAAGAAGGCTCAGCAGAGACTCTTTTTCCTGCAAACCTTGAGAGGCACCGGGCTCCCCCAGGAACTCCTCACAAATTTTTATAGGTGCACAATAGAGAGTGTGCTGGCATACAGCTGTACAGTGTGGTTCTCCAGTTGCACCACTGAGGAGAGATAAGACCTGCAGCGGGTAATAAAAACCCCTCTACCAAACCTTGAGGACATATACTCCATTAGGCTGCAGAACGGAATGTATCAGAGCGGACCCTACACACCCTGGCCATATCCTTTTGACACCCTACCCTCAGGCAGGCTTAGGGTCATGAGGGCATGGACAAACCGCATGAAAAATAGCTTTTTTCCTTGGGCCATAAATGAGCTGCTGAAACGCTAAGCTAAGCTGGACTTGAATCATACTGTGTTGACAAAGTAATGGCTTTTCATATTCTGATTTTAATGTAATTTATTTATCTATTTATATTGCTTGACACTGTCACTTTTTATCTACTTTATCTTTATGCTGCTAAGTGAGTGATTGATGTCATCTCAATTCTGTTGTGTGGTAATATGCAGTGACTATAATCTATCTACAGGGTATCTGCAGGTTTGATGACATTAAATTTAAGACTTTTTAAGACTTTTTTAATGCCACTCGAAATGCTTTTTAAGACCAATGCCGCAGTAAATGCACAATAAAATAATGAAAAATACCTGATTGGTCAAAAATGTAATTATGCACACTGGCAGATGATTATGTATTCTAGCTTGTAGTATTACTAAACAATCTTATTTGTGATCAAAACAGATTTAAGACCCAGGACATGGTTTA
>JACXGM010031420.1:0-12970 GCA_016801145.1 Umbra pygmaea
CACACACACACACACACACACACACACACACACACACACACACACACACACACACACACACACACACGCACACAGTTAGTTATTGTCCTTATCTTTATTCCGGAAACACATTCCCAGTTAGTTATTGTCCTTATCTTTATTCCGGAATCCCTCACACTTGTTGTCATGTAATGAAACATCGCCCTCTAGTGGCACCATATCGCCATAGAAAATCTATGATGCTACAGAGCAAAAAATAAAATCAAAACCAAAGCTAAACTCCTGATATTTCTTATTGGTTGTGTTCCGTTTTCATGTTTAAACGTCACTGTCGCCCATTTCTGATTCGCCCAAATTATCAGTCATGATAACTAAGCAAAATCAGAAACAATGCATCATTATTTTTTGTTATTTGAGCAAGTGTAATGTAATACACATGTAATGTCTATGTAATACAGACTCTTTAGTGTTTCTTCAACTACAGGCACTTTTGGCCTTGTGAACTTGAGGGGGAAAGAGTGTTCAAAATTGTCACGGTCTAAAAGGTTAATATAACTATTATAGTTTGATGATCCATAAGAGAACGCATTAACATTACAAGACAAATTGGTGTTTTTTTATATTTTTTCCAACCTGCATTGAACAAATGTTATTTCCATCACATGTAAATATTTGATTATTATTTAAATATATTATAATATACATCATTTCTTAACAATGTAAGACCCCTTTCACACATAGTTTTACAAGTTTATACCTATTTAGAAATTACTATACATTTGTGGGTTAAGTAAATTAATTGTCATAAGGACCAAACACAAAGCTTACATCCACCACAACCTGAAATATAATGTTGGATTTGTTAGATACATTTCAGGAAATAACTACTTCTCTTATTACATTAAGTGAACATTATCCCATAAACTATGCAGAAGTTTTTAATGAGTGATTAGAATTTTGTAAATATTTTTTAAAAATATATGAGTTGGTGGAAATGACAATGAATGGACGTCCATATACAAAAAACAGAAGACATTTATTTGAAACCTTCTGAAGCACACAATTCCATTTAACAAATCAATGTAGTCTGTTTGGTCTCTTAAAATAACCAATATTAAACAATATTTTGTATGGACCAACAGACGCCATTCAGTCCTATGGAGACCCAAGTGAAGCCAATTAGAAGCATTTTTTCAGTAATAGCCGAGCGTACTGCGCAGCCTCAAGCTAAGCTGAGTAACGTCTCTGAAAGTTGTAATTGTTATCTTAGCCGAGCCAAGAGAAATCTGAATCATTCCGATTCTTGACTCTTGCAGAGAAAGGAGAGCATGAGTAGCAGTTGCCCATGAGCGTAGGAGCAGACGCAGCTTTTGGTAAATATTCTGATGAATTATTCTGTCATTTTGACTGTATACCTCCACGTCCCCCGATTGCCTGCGAGCTTCTACAGGATTATACGGTAATTTATCTACTGTGCGACAGTAAGTCGCGTGGTTATGACACAATAGTTATCATATTTTTAAAAAGACAGCTGCTATGGGGCCATATTGTGAGATACAACGTAATGGAGCTTTTTATACATTGTCCTGTTTCTTTCCACCAGCTGATATACCTATATTACACAGTGTGTTGAGCATTTTGACTCAGTAGGACTTTTGATTTAGTGCCTTTCGAGATTTATTGGTACTCTTGGGCTGGGGGAGTACATTGTTATCAATATCATTGTAAAGAATATTTACACTCTACTCTCCATTGTAGTGAATGCTGACTGCTGGTCTGAATGTGTTGTTCAACAGGTAAAAATGAAAACTAAAACGCGTAGCTAGCTGAACCTTCTTGTTCTTGAATGCCTGCTGCTGTTCCACCTCACTGCACATTCCCTGTACATATTTCCACTTACCCACATGCCTAATCTCAACAATTACTTTGGCTTTTTCAAAATAAACAAGCAGAAACATAGCCATAAGAAGGAGGGGTGCTGGGGGAGCTGCAGCTACCCTCGTCACCCTAATGTCCTTAGCACTGTAATATCCAGGGATGAGTAATTGAGCCATAGGGTGGACTGGCTCCACCTGGTGGTCAGACATGGAATTATCTTTCATATTCTCAGTGCACTTGCCTCTGTCTTGTTACTCCAATTACCATCATCTGATTCCTGTTTCATAATTAGTGTTTCTATATAATGTTCCACTCCGCTTGTGTGTCTTGTGAGTCAATGTGTTCGTCCCTGTTGTGTGTAACTTGGAGAAGGGCTGTCGGACTTGGGTACCTTAATTACCATTTATGTCTTCACTACTAACCATGTCGTACTAGGTAATTTAAGTACTCTATGTATGTAGAGCCAGGCATACGATATGTGTAGGTCAATCGTGCCTATACCGCATAATCAGTATAGTAGACTATACTATGCTTATCTGTTGTGCAGCTCCATGCATGTCTTTCAGTACCTTCCAGATGCTACTGTTTGTTATACCTGTCGTCTAGTAAATAAAATCCTGATGACAGAGAGTTCTCCTGCATTCTGCCTCCAGTTTTTACAAATACAACAACACCATCGTTACAAGCACCCCCTGATGAGATTGCAATACTTTTAGCGATCCAATTTGGAGTCCGTTATCGTTTAATGGATTTAGGTAAATAGAAAAAAAGTTTTAAAAAGAGAAAATTATTTAGTTGTGAATATGCCAGAGGTTACATTTGACAAAATTAAACTGTATTAACTTAAAACTGAAATACATGTCTGCCAGTTTAAAAGCACTGTATCTACACTCACTGGCCACTTCATTGGGTTCCGAAAACCTGTTCAGTTGCTAGTTAACGCAAATATCTAATCAGCCAATCACGTAGCAGCAAGTCAATGCATTTAGGCATGTAGACATGGTCAAGACAATCAGCTGAAGTCCAAACTAAGCATCAGCATAGAGAAGAAAGGTGATTTAATTCTGTAAGGAGCGTGTCTAGAGTTTACACAGAATGGTCCGAAAAATAAAATATCCAGTGAGCAGCAGTTCTCTGGGCGTATGGCATGAATAGTTGATGAACGTAATCATCCTGTGCATAAGCTGATGCTTCCAGGTTGGATGAGCAGTGTGAAAAGAATCAGTGGCTGGGCGACATGTGGTTGGATGAACCATGTGCGCGCCACTCGCCATCCAACAGATCTGTACAAGGAGTTGCAGAGCTGCCGACAAAGTAGGGTAAGTAGGAAATTGGAAGGGAGGAAAATTAGAAAAATATCTAATTGGCACACTTTAAGCCCCTTTGTACCAATTGAGCATTGTTTTAATGCCACATCCTTCCTGAGTATTGTTGTAGACCATGCAGGGTGTCCAACCCGATACTTGCAATGTGTACTTAATGAAGTGGCCATTGAGTGTATATAAGGTGGCAATGGTGTGGTGGATAGTATGCAATGTTGAAGTGTGTGGCTTCAAAACATAGGCCTGCTAGGTGCTAATATAAACCGTTTAAGACGGTTAGTTTATAATTAATTTATTCATATCTGCAGGATTAAACAAATGTTATTTTATTTTATTATTATAGAATTTGCCAAGTACGTCAATTATATGATATCTGCCACCATTTCATGTACATAAAAAGACTCATGTCACATATATTCTAATGATATTCTTTGTGTATTTTAAAAGTTATAGAATTCCAGAGTGGCTCCATCTAACTGGGTGACAGCCAATAAGGGTCAGTGTATAATAGATAAGAGAGACCAATGAAAAGGTTAGAGGGGGAAATCAACTAGGGCCGGTGTAAATAAAAGCATTTGTTAGCTCAATGAAATCTGCAAGTTACCACTTGACCATGCAAACGATTGATCCTCTAGAGCCGATGGACACGTCCCTGCATCCGAGGGTCGACCGTCCGTTTGATCCTCACTGCCCTCCCCAGCCTCCTCAAAAAACTCACAACCCCCCGAGAGCAAAATAAACTGTTACAAGTCCTCTGTCCCTTGTTGATTCTTTTTTGCTTGTTATTGCTTAGCCATGTGGTTCCTATTAGTCTCTGTTCTCTGAGATTTCATACCTATTAGTGCTTGAACGGTATTGCATATCTCGTTTCTGTATTTTAGTTTGTAGTTTGAGCATTTGTTTTGAGTTACATTTTATGCCTCTTATCGATTGTTCTAGTAAAACATATTTGATTGCCATCGCTGCATTTGCCTCCTACCTTTATCCTCACACCCATAACAGAATAATAGAACCAATAATTACTATGGAGGCAGCGGAGTCATCTGGCCTGACGGACGCCGTTGCAGAGCATGAGTGCCTTCTCTGACAGCACCACCACCAGCTGTCTAATTTGAGTCCTACTATGGAGGAGGAGCTTCTGGCACTACGACGTCTGAATGCACAGACACCCCTTCTCTTTCACCTCGAAACCCCAGGCACGATGCTGCATACCACTGCCATCCAGCGACGCCCACTTGGCTTGACCATAACAATACGATGGAACTCCCACCAAGTACCGCAGCTTCCTACTGCAACGCAACCTCTATTTTTAACACCAACCCAGCCAGGCCTGCACCAGTAGAGTGAGGCCTGCCACCTTCATTTCGGTATTGACGGGATGGGCACTGGAGTGGGCAGATCCAGACATGGACTCCTACAAGGGCTTAACTGCTCTTCGGAGTGTCGTTTTGACCATCCCCTCAACATTAGAGGTGGGAGAGCACCTGATTCACCTCTGGCAGAGGTTCCACGTGGCAGCATCCAGATGCAGATGAATGAGCGTGCCCTAGTTACCCTTTTCTGCAGCGGTCTCCTGGAAGAGGTCCAGATGGAGGAGACCCGTCAAGATGATGCCTTGTCCCTCAATCAGCTCATCACCATGGCAGTCCATCTGGAAGAGGTATGATTGTAGTTGGAGCACTAGCATGTCAGTTCTGACTGTGTGGCATTGGCAAATGGTTAACATGACTCATGGATCAGTTAGAAGTGGCCTTAGCATAGTTTTGCCTAGAGCCCCTGGGCGGTCTCGATCGGCTCTGTGCACCAGGCTTTTCACCTGATAGCTAAGCGACTAGCTTGCTAACTACAGCTGTGGCTAGTAAGTTTAGATGACAACATCAGATGGGAGAACGTTAATAATTGCACTAATGAAGAAGTGTTTATTACGATAGGTGAGCAACGCACATGCACCAAATGGGTTTTGCCGAGGTTGTTGCAGATTCCCTCTTAGGACAGCCAAATCATGACAGTTGTATTACTATGTTGTAGATAACGAACGTGACCAAGGTTTTCTTAATTCAATCTCTATATCAGATAAGATGGCAACCTGACAGAATAACTGCTGTTTGCATTCAGAACAATTTATCAACATACCGTCAGTCAAATCAGCCTGACTGAAGCACTTTCCATTATTCATCACTGAAACTAAGAAATACTGTACTGTACACTTTTAGTAAATCAATCCTTTAGGATTTTCTCTCATAACAGGATCCTATAGGACTCATGAGATTAAAATGGTCACATTATTTGATTCACCTATGAGTGGTCATAAAATATGATGTATATAAAATATGATGTCCACTGCATGTTGGAAATGTGTTTAGCTTTTTAACACAAGTACAACAAAAATTGGTGACTAAAACAAAACAAATATATTTAGAGGGTTCGTGAACTAATAATAACTAACTTTTCAAATATACCTGCTGGCGCAGCCCTAAAACCAGAACACGAGCCGAAGAGCCGAAGGCATCCACCAGCCAAAACTCTACTCACCCTCAGGTAGGAGTAGATCTGCCTAAATCATAATCTTCCACTGGTCTGTGTTACATTTTGGTTTGTCTGCCTGATGTTTCAACCTCTATGTTCCCAGCCCTGGTGCATTTATATTCAGCAGGAATTTCATGGACACTCAGCTGCTGTTATTATGGTGTTAAATTACGCAAAACCAGTGTTGGCCCCATTTGAGTTCGGGGTGCATAGGTCATGTACATGTAGCTCCTGGATGATTTTTTTATGACAAATTTTATTTGTTACTAGGTACGGTGAATAGCTACCACAGCTACATTGGACTACACTGGAAGCTACGTACTAGGGGGTGGGCACCAAATTTGCTTTGAATTCCGGATCTTGTGATATTTAAACTTAAGACTGATACAGAATTGACCGAAATGTACTCTTGGTTGTTCTCGGATGCATTGGCAGGCAGCCTTTTGTATATGACATGAATCATATGGTAATATTGGTACTGAATTATTAAGGAACTGATTTCTGGGGAAGTTTCCTTTAACCACAGGCCTATTTACTGTATATTATTGAGTTTGTGTGGTTCTCACAAGTATTGTAACACACACACACATACACACAATTCTTACACACATAACTCTAACACTAATTCTAATTGTGAATGTTACCCTAAACCCCTAAACTAGCAATCAGATTTTTCAGATGTATTATTAAAGTGGGGACTGCCGATGTCCACATAGACCTAGATGAGAGACACACACTTGCTGAATAACATACCTAGTGTTATTGCTGTGCTTTATCTAACCTGTCAGCCTAAATAGGACTGGTGGGACATCAGGGTTACCCCATTGGTTGGATTACCTTCCCTCCCAAGACATCTACAGACAATTCCAATGTTGTCTGGTCGTCGTGGCAACCAACCTAAGTAATGATTGGCTAATGATGCTCTGTAATCTGTGGTGTTACAGCACATTAAAACAGATTAGTGTGTGTGTATATGTGTGTGTGTGTGTGTGTGTTTGCATGGAAGAGAGACAATGGTGCACACCTACACACACACACACACACACACAAAAGCACACACACAAAAGCACACACCTGCATCGGACATGAATCATCCCAGAAACAAATGTCTCGCAAAGTCATAACTTGACCCCAGGGTGGACACACAGGGCGGACAGACTGATGGGGGATGGGAGGAGAGATAGAGGGAGGACTGAAAAACGAGGAGAGAGGGAGAAGGGTTGAACTGTTGTAAACACATTTGCTGTGTGTGTGTGTGCGTGTATGTAGTCGTGTTTATGTATTTTTGTGGGTCCCTGATGGCCCCACATCTATACAAAAACCTGACAAATTGAACCTCATGGAGACATTTTCCAGGTCCCCATGAAGAGAATTGCAATTTATGGATCAGGGGTTAGGTTTAGGGAAAACTTGCATAGTGTCAAAATTGGGGTTACTAGTAGGTTTAGGCATTATTCCAATTTTACGTTTAGGCACTAATGTTAGGTTACTGAGGTTAGGGTTAGGGAATGGTTAAGGGGAAAGGTTAGGTTTTGGGCTAGGAAATACGGAACATGGATCTGTATTTTAGGATTAGTCCTCAAGTCCCCATGAAGATTGGAAAACAAACGTGTGTGTGTGAGAGAGAGACAGAGATACTGAAATAAGTCTCATTCATCTTCCAGGTTCTTTGTCAGACCTATCTGTGGATATATAAGTGTGAGCAACACAAAAAGAGACAAAGAGGAGTGTGTTGGAAAGAGCATCCATGCTGCAAAACATGGTTCATTACTAAACAACGTGGAGAAAATCCATTTGTTTTGTTTAGTTTGCAGTGTTGGGTAAAGCTACTTTTCAGTTACATTCCAGTTACGTTCCAGTTACATGTTGAGTTCACATGTTTTGGGAAGTCCCTAATTAAGACAAAATGATCAGGTAAATGGAGGTAATCTCTTAAAAGTAACCTATAAAACAAATAGAAAGAGTAAAGAAAATTTCAGTCATGGTCACCAGTAAGATATGAACTCCATTTACCTGATAATTTTGTCTTAATTAGGGACTTCCCTAAACTTGGAATTTAACAAGTAACTGGAATGTAGCTTTACAAGCTACTTTACCCAACACTGTTAGTTTGTATATTTGTCACGTGCACAGTACTGTAACGGCAAGTTCAGGAAAGATCCTACGCCACGGCTCAAGCAATGCAAGTGTTTTGTGATATAGATAACTAAAATTGTATTTATAGATTCTGTTTTTGTTGCACAACTACACCATGACCAAAAATATGCATATCATTAGACTGCATTCCCCTGACAATAAAATGCTAATTTTGGATAACATTCAATAAAGATGTTATTTGTAGAATTCGAACCATAACAACTAAACTACTATCTCTTTCAAGTGACCAGCTTAAACAAATGTATATGGGATACTGATTCCTTCACACAACGTGATGCTTTGTTACATAAAAAAGCTCAGCCCAAAATGCATAATTTCTGGGGTTGTGCGTGCCCATCAGAGCCGGTCCTGACATCCCTGGGGCCCTAGACAAAATTCTGCTAAGGGGCCTTCCTATCAGACCCATGAGCCATGTAAACCATTTGTCCTTGCCACACAGTCACACCTGACACCCTAGTGCTCCCACTACAATCCTCCCTCCTTTAAAACAGTATGCTCCATTTGTCAGTGTAGGAATAAGTACACTGAACAGAATGAGGAAGAAATGAACGATATTTATTGAATAGAATATTTTCAATAAAATAGTTAGGTAAGGATGTCAACATAAGCCTATAGGCTATGGCTGCAGCCATATGTGTTAAAGTAGTAAAATAATACATATACAGCTGTGTGATTAGCTTTGGCTATACAATGTATACATACTGTAGGGTTGCCAACTTTCTCACTACCAAATACGAGACGTGTTGGGGGGAAGGGGAGTATTAGCTTTGGCTATACAATGTACAGTCGTGGTCAAAACTTTTGAGAATTAAACTAATACTAATTTTCACAAAGTCTGCTGCCTCAGTGTTGGTGATGGCAATTTGCATATACTCCAGAATGTCATAAAGAGTGATCAGATGAAGTCCATATTTGCCATGAAAATGAACTTACAGTCGTATACAAAAGTTTAGGCACCCCTGACAATTTCCAAGATTTTCATTTGTAAATTATTAGGTGTTTGGATCAGCAATTTCATTTTGTTCTATCAAATAACTGAAGGACACAGTAATATTTCAGGAGTGAAATTAGGTTTATTGGATGAACAGAAAATGTGCAATATGCATCAAAAATTAGACAGGTGCATAAATCTGGGCACCTCAACAGAAATATCACATCAATATTTAGTTGAGCCTCCTTTAGCAGAGATAACAGCCTCTAGATGCTTCCTTTAGCCTGTAATCAGTGTCTGGATTGTGGATGAAGGTATTTTGGACCATTCCTTCTTGCAAAACATCTCTTGTTCAGTTAGGTTCGATGGTTGCTGCGCATGGACAGCCCGCTTCAAATCACCACACAGATTTTCAATGATATTCAGGTCTGGGGACTGGGATGGCCAGTCCAGAACATTGTACTTGTTCCTCTGCATAAGTGCCAGAGCAGATTTTTAGCAGTGTTTTGGGTCATTGTCTTGTTGAAATATCCAGCCCCGGCGTAACTTCAACTTTGTGACTGATTCCTCTACATTATTTTCAAGTATCTACAGATATTGAGTGGAATCCATGCGACCCTCATGTCCCAGAGACACAATACCTTTAGTATTGAAGCAAACAATAGCCACGCATAGGATTGCACAACATTTTATACAGTATATAGTCCTTAAATCAACTACGCTCTTACCGTGGTGCAGACACGTAGACCTGATATAACAGCATGCCTCATCAACTATACAATATAGTACTTATGAATACATAAGGACAAATGCTTTATCTATGGAACAGGAACATCCAAACATGCAAGAAAATAACAGAATCTAATGTGTGACACTGATAAATATCATCAGACAATCGAACAGAAAACATACATAGAGTAATACAATGCCAGACATCTCCCTCTTGTTTGACCAGTGTTTATATAAAGGCAACTAACGACCTAATAGAGCACAGCTGCAAGTAATGATTAATCAGATCTACAAGTTCCAGCCTAGTTTAACTAATGTCTATCGTGACTAAAATAAACAAAATTACTCTAAAGATTCTTTATGTTTACTGAACGACTCGAAAACATCTGAGTAAATAGTGTCAAACTTCCCATCACTATTTACACTCGCTTTGGCATGAGGGAAATGCGGGGTCATTGTGCAGTTTGTGGGGCCCTACGCAACTTGCGTAGTGAGCTTATAGGGCCGACCGGTTTTGGTACCCATTGGCAAACACAGTGCAAACACGACTCATCATTTGTTCATTGCAATTCCTGTTCAAATGTCAAAATAAGCACTGCATATTCTAAGGTATCATTGTCCAATCTCAATCACTTTTTTTAAGATATCAAATGAATACAGATTGAATAGCTTTTGTAATCTGGTCACTGATAGAAAATGCAGTTCCGTTCTAACTTCTGCACAGGGTTCTTTTAAGTCCAGTATAGCTAACTAGTAAGATTATTATAATTTCTTAGCTACAGTATCTGGCTAACTAAACAGCACCTGCTTTTCCAAGCACTGGGAGATTCATAGTTTAGAGGCTACAGCGTATATACAGCTGTCTTTGCTGTAAATGTTTGGGCACCCCTGGAAAAACTGATGTTACAATCAATCTTTCAGTGACGCGACCATGCATATACATTGGCAATGTGAAACATGCCAACTTTCTAATACATTTAACACATGATTAGGATTTATTTGCATGTGTTACAGTATGTAATGTGACATGTGCACCCTTTTGAACAACACCTAATTTCTTGTATGACTGGAATGTGAATAGAAGCAGTTCATGACACCATCTGCACATCATGTGCCCAGCCTCCATCTCTCCCTCTCTCTTTCACCACACAAACAAGACCAACACACACACTTACACAGGGGATGATGACCTTTGACCATAACTATCTGGGGCAAGCTGGCAGGTCACATGACTTAAAGCCCCTGGCATTCTCTCCACATCTACTCATTGGTGAAGATAATGGACACACAAAGATTGTTGAATTCACATTATCTATCTGAACCCAAACTAATCTCAAACTTCCTATTAACGGGTTGCAAGTTTCATTCCAATGCGTTTGTTTTGGGGCTGATGTACATTTGAGCTTTTTACCTAATGTGTCCTTTAAAGGACTTAATTAATATTTGGTCTGAAGTGCATTGCTTAGGCTTTAAAACCCAATACTATCTCTAAAGAAAGATGCATGATGTGACAATGTTTTTTAATAATACTTAGCCTACTTTACTAACGCTGCTACATTTCCTAGCTCCTATAGCATAATTTAGATGCCTAATTTAGATCTCCCATTTGACTTCTTGCATCATGACATCAGAGGTGGGTAGAGTAGCCAAAATCTGTACTCAAGTAAAAGTACAAGTACTTATGGAAATATTTACTCGAATAAAAGTAAAAAGTAGCAACCGTAAAAGTTACTTGAGTAAGATTAAGAAAGTATTCGATGAAAAAACTACTCAAGTAGTTAGTTACTAGTTACTTTTGATCTGATTGATAAGAAGCAAAAACCCTGAATTTCAGACTACTTGGAGAGCTTTCACATAACTCTCCTTGAAAGTTTCATTGTTCTGCTTACAATCTTTGCTTTCAGGTCATTTGAGAGTTGTTTTGAGGCCCCTATGTTGCCACTCTTCAGAGAGTTAAAAAGAAAACAATTTGCAATTGGCCACCTTAAATGATTAGATGCACCCAAATGTATGCACCTGTCTATTTTCATTTTGATGCATATTGCACATTTTCTGTTAATCCAATGAACCTCATTTCACTACCAAAACATGTCTGTGTCCTTGAGTTATTTGATAGACAGAAATGAAATTGCTGATCCAAACACCCAATTATTTACAATTATTTACAAAGAGTTAATTTGCAAAAAATAAACATTTTTTATCAAGATCCTATGTTTAGGTTCAGTAAATGAACTTCTATATCATTAATGAATGGTGTGCTGGACTAACCAAAGCTCTTCCTTTTAAAACATACTTTGTTACTATATTTTTAAGTATATGCATTCTTTAGGTACAAAAAAAATACAATCCCGTTTGTTTTTGTATGTATTTTCTACACTTTAGTGAGGTGTCTGTCCGGATTTGTGTATAAATGCAAGGCATCACATTAGGCTATTCAATTTGTTTAGGTTTTCTGAAAAAAAGGATATGAAAATGTACGTTTGTTTGTGAACGTGTGTTTCACAAGATTTGTCATTGCTTGCACAAGAGCGCATATGAGGAGAAACACTCGGACAGTGTGTGAAAAATAATATTACAAGGGAAAAGTGCTAAGTTACTAAATTACCGTTAATAGTGTTCAAATATAGGCATCATTGTGACACTTACCGCTACATATTTTTTCAGGTTGGAGCTGGAATTCTTGTATGTTGAGATGTCTGTTCGTTTTGGTGCACACAGCATGCATCATTATGATTATGAACTATTGTTTTTGACGTCCACGGGTGTTCTGCCTCCGATAGCTTGCACACATCTTCCTTTGCTTTGGCCACCACCTTCCAACTAAACGTGCGCTGAATATAAGCGGGTGATTGATGCGTAGCCACCTCTCGCAAAGCAGCCTCTCCAATGTTTTGTGAGGCCTGCGAACAAGTCATATTAACTTACTATTACCATTTGACAGTAGCGGTGGAACGCCACCGAATGTAGCGAAGTAAAAGTACAGTTTTTTCACTAGAAATTTACTTGAGTAAGAGTAAAAGTACCCATCTGTAAATGTACTCTAAAAAGTACAAGTTACCGAAAAAATTTACTCAAGTAAATGTACGAAGTAAATGTAATTCGTTACTACCCACCTCTGCACGACATGATGGATACCATGAATAGTTTGTTTCTGGATATCATCAGTAGTGTTAAAGAGGATATATGTGTTTAAGCAAGTGACCCACTGCTGTTAAGAACATTAATGACCTTGCTGCTGTTAAGCAGACTATTATCCCCTGTGCCATCAAATTCTGGACTTCTTGCACAGCAAAATCACCAGTGTTAAATCAACTCTGAGAGTGTTACAGTAAAACTCTCATTGTTTATATAGAACACTGAGAGTGTTACTTTAACACTCTCAGAGTTGATTTAACACTGGTGATTTTGCTGTGTGGATGCAGCCATGGAACATTTCCATGATGTTCTT